>JBAIAC010000675.1:0-78986 GCA_037349315.1 Chelydra serpentina
AATCCCAACTGCTGCCCCCACCCCCAAACCTCACCCCCAACCTCACCCTCACTCTGACCCTAACCCTAACCCTAACTGTAACCATCACCCTCAGCCTCTCCGCACCGGAACCCCCACCCCCACCCCCACCCTCAATCCAACCCCACCCTCATCCTCTCCCCCAACATCACCCCCCACCCTCAACCCCCAGTCTCACGCTAACATTCACCCCCATCCCCACCCTCACCGTAATGCACAACCTCACCCCCACCCTCACCCTGGGATAGTGAGGGTGAGGGTGGGCGTGGGGTGGGGAGGGAGCGTGAGGGTGGTCGTGAGCGCGGGTGAGAGTGAGGGTGACAGTGAGGGTGAGGGTCCGGGGTGTGGGTTGCAGTGAGTGTGCGGTTGTGGGTGAGGGTTTGGCTGAGGGTGGGAGGGGCGGTTTGAGTGGGGGGTGAAGTTATGGGAGGGGGTGGGGGTGAGCGTGAGGGTGGGTGTGAGTTTACGGTTGAGCGTGAGGTTTGAACTGGGGTGGGGGTGAGCGTGAGGGTGAGGTTGACTGTTGGGGTGGGGGTTACAGTGAGGGTTTGGGGTCGGGGTTAGGGTGAGTGTAGGTTGAGGGTGAGATAGAGGGGGACAGTGGGGTGGGGGCTGAGGGTGAGGGTGGCGGTGTATTTAGGGATAGGGTGAGGGTGGGGGTTGGGGCTAGGGGATCTGTACCAGAAGCTCAGCAGTACAGCTAAATGGCTTTTCTCACTAATGGGCTGTACCAAATTCAAAGCAGTTCCTTTAAAAACCCTTTTGGAGGTGGATTACAGGAGAGATTTGGCAGTAGCAGTGAACATTATTCATAGCGAGGTATTCTCAGGAAAGGAAACTGTACCTAAAGCCAACCAGTGCATCATAACGGCTTTTGGAGGAGGATTCCAGGTGAAATTCGTCTGTAGCAGTGAACAGAATTGAAATGCTTTTTGAGGCATTTTCAAAATCGAATAGGTACAAAAAGCGCAGTAAAACATCTAACGGACGTTTCAAAGAGGCTTCCAGGAGAAATGTTTAACTTGCAGTGAACAGGATTGAATTGCTCGTAGTGAGGTATTCTCACGAACGGATCTGTACCTAAATCGCAGCATTACATTTAAATAGCTTTTGTAGGTGTATAACAGAGAGATAGGCTGTAGCAGGTGAACTGGGTTGAATTGTTGATTGCGAGGTATTCTTACAAACGGATGTGGACGAAAACCAACCAGTGCAGCTTAATTATTTTTGCTGTAGGATTCCAGGAGAAATTTAGTTGTAGCAGTGAAAAAATTGAAATGCTCTTTGCGAGGAATTTTCACGAACCGATCTGTACAAAATGCGCAGCAGAACATCTAAACTGGCCTTTTTAAGAGGAGTCCTGGATAAATTTGGAACTTGCTATTAACAGGATTGAATTGTTCATGCAAGGTATTCTCACGAACGGATCTGGACCAAAAGGGCAGCATTACATTTTGATAGCTTTTGTAGGTGTATGACAGGAGAGATTTGCAAAAAGAAGTATTCTCACAAAAGGAACAGTAGGAAAAAGCCAAGGAGTGCAGCCTAATTGATTTCTAGGACCAATCCTGGAAAAATTTAGTTGTAGCAGTTAAAAAATTCAAATGCTCTTTGTGAGAAATTTTCACGAACCGAATCTCGTCAAAAAGCGCAGCAGAACCATGTAACTGGCCTTTTAAAGAGGATTGCAGGATAGATTTGGAACTTGCTGTTTAACAGGATTGAAGTGTTCATTGTGAAGGTATCTCACGAACGGATCCTGGACCAGATCCCAGCATAACATTTAAATAGCTCTTTCAGGTGGTATTACAGGAGCTATTGGGCAATAGCAGTGAACAGGTTTGAATTGCTCATTGCGAGATATTCCCACGAACGGATCTGTACGAAATATCCACCAGTGCGGATTAAGTACTTTCGGTGGAGGATTCCACGAGAAATTTTAGTTGTAGCTGTGAACAAATTTGAAAGCTCTTCGTGAGGAATTTTCACGAACCGATCTGTACAAAATGCGCATCAGAACATCTTTAAAGAGGATGGCCTTTTAAAGAGGATGGCGGATTAATTTGGGAACTTGCTGTTAACAGGATTGAATTGTTCATTGTAAGGTATTCTCACGAACGGATTTGTTCGAAAAGCCAACCAGTGCAGCATAACGGCTTTGGGAGGAGGATTCCATGTGAAATTGGTCTGTAGCAGTGAAAAGAATTGAAAAGCTTCTTTGGAATTTTCATCAACTAATAGATACAAAAAGCGCAGTAGAACGTCTAACGGGCGTTTCAAAGAGGCTTCCAGGAGAAATTTGGAACGTGCAGTAAACAGGATTGAATTGATCGAAGTGAGGTATTCTCACGAACGGATCTCTATGAAAATCGCAGCACTACACTTATATATCTATTGGAGAAGGATTCCAGGCGAGATTTGGCAGTAGCTGTGAACAGGGGTTCAGTTATTCAAAACGAGGTACTCTCACAAGCGGTACAGTAGGAACTGCCAAGCAGTGCAGCCTAATTGATTTCTAGGAAAATTCCTGGAGAAATTTAGTTGTAGCAATTAAAAAATAGAAATGCTCTTGGTAGGAATTTTCACCAACAAGAAGCACAGCTGCAGATCTAACTGTCGTATTTTAAGAGTATTCCAGGATAAATTTGGAACTTGCAGTGAAAAGAATTAAATTGTTCATTCTGAGGTATTCTTACGAAAGGATCTGTACCGAAAACGCAGCAGTACATTAAAATAGCTTCTCGAGGTGGGCTTACAGGAGAGATTTGGAAGTAGCAGTGAACAGGATTGAATTGTTCATTGCGTGGTATTCTTACGAACGGATCTGTACCAAAATCGTAGCAGGACTTTTAAATACTTTTGGAGGACGATTCCGGGAGAAATGTAGTTGGAAGCCTTGAAAAACTTGAAATGCTCTTTGTGAGGAATATTCACGAAGAAGAAGCCCAGCTGCATATCTAACTGGCATATTTTAAGAGGATTCCAGGAAAATTTTGGAACTTGCCGTGGAAAGGATTAAATTGTGAGGTATTCTCACGAAAGGATCTGTACCAAAATCGTAGCAATTCATTAATATAGCTTTTGGAGGTGGATACCAGGAGCGATTTGGCAGTAGCAGTGAACAGGATTGAATTGTGCATTGCGAGGTATTCTTACGAAAGGATTTGTACGAAAAGCAAACCAGTAGAGCATAAATTGCTTTTGGAGGAGGATTCCAGGATAAATTTAGCCGTGGCAGTGAAAAATTGAAATGCTCTTTGTGAGGTATTTTCACTAATCGATGTGCACATGAACCGCAGCATCACATCTAACGAATTTTTAAGAGTAATTCCAGGTTAATTTGGGAATTTTGCTGTGAACAGGATTGAATGCAACATTGTGATGTATTCTCACGAACGGATCTGTACCAAATTCGCAGCATAACGTTCTATTAGCTTTTGGAGGAGAATTCCAGGCGAGATTTGGAACTATCTGTGACCAGGTTGAACTGTTCATTGCGAGCTATTCTCACGAACGGATCTGTACGAAAAGCCCACCATTGCAGCATAATGGGTTTTTGAGGAGGATTCCAGGAGAAATTTAGCTGTGGCAGTGAAAAATTGAAATCCTCTTTGTGAGGCATTTTCACTAATCGGATGTGCACATGAACCGCAGCTTCACATCTAACTGGAGTTTTTAAGAGTATTCCAGGTTAATTTGGAACTTGCTGTGAACAGGATTGAATTCAACATTGTGAGGTATTCTCACGAACGGAATGTACCAAATTCGCATAAGTTCTTTAAATAATTTTGGAGGAGGATTCCAGGAGGAGATTTGGAAATATCAGTGACCAGGGTTGAATTGTTCATTCCGAGTTATTTCTTACGAACGGAGCTGTACGAATAGCCCACCATTGCAGCATAAATGGGTTTTGAGGAGGATTCCAGGAGAAATTTAGCTGTGGCAGTGAAAAAATTGAAATCCTCTTTGTGAGGCATTTTCACTAATCGATGTGCACATGAACCGCAGCATCACATCTAACTGGAGTTTTTAAGAGTATTTAGCAGTAGCTGTGAACAGGGTTCAGTTATTCAAAACGAGGTATTCTCACAAGCGGTACAGTAGGAACTGCCAAGCAGTGCAGCCTAATTGATTTCTAGGAAGATTCCTGGAGAAATTTAGTTGTAGCAATTTAAAATATAGAAATGCTCTTGGTAGGAATTTTCACCAAACAAGAAGCACAGCTGCAGAGCTAACTGTCGTATTTTAAGAGTATTCCAGGATAAATTTGGAACTTGCAGTGAAAAGAATTAAATTGTTCATTCTGAGGTATTCTTACGACAGGATCTGTACCGAAAACGCAGCAGTACATTAAAATAGCTTCTCGAGGTGGCTTACAGGAGAGATTTGGAAGTAGCAGTGAACAGGATTGAATTGTTCATTGCGTGGTATTCTTACGAACGGAGCTGTACGAAAAGCCCACCATTGCAGCATAATGGGTTTTTGAGGAGGATTCCAGGAGAAATTTAGTTGTAGCAGTGACAAAATTGAAATGATCTTTATGAGGAATTTTCACGAAGAAGAAGCCCAGCAGCAATTTTAACTGGCGTTTTTAAGAGGATTCCCGGAAAAATATGGAACATGCTGTGGAAAAGGCTTAAATTGTACATGGTGAGGTATTCTCACCAATAGATCTGTACCAAATCGCAGCATTACATTCTAATAGCTTTTGGAGGTGGATTACAGGAGAGATTTGGCAGTAGCAGTGAACAGGATTTAATTGTTCATTGTGAGGGTAGTCTTAGGAACGGATCCGTACCAAAATCGTAGCAGTACTTTTAAAACTTTTGGAGGAGGATTCCAGGAGAGATTTGGAAATATCAGTGACCAGGGCTGAATTTGTGCATTGCGAGTATTCTCACGAACGGATCTGTACAGTGCAGCATAATTACTCTTTGAGGAGGATTCCAGGAGAAATTTAATTGTAGCAGTGAAAAATTTTTTCACGAACCGATGTGTACACGAAGCGCTGCATCACATCTAACTGGAGTTTTTTAAGAGGATTCCAGGATAAATTTGGAACTTGCTGTAAACAGGATTGAATAGTTCATTGAGAGGTATTCACGAACGGATCTCTACGAAAAGCCAAGTGCAGCATAATTAATGGCTTTTGGAGGAGGATTCCAGGTTAAATTTGTCTGTAGCAGTGAACAAAATAGAAATGCTTTGTGAGGCATTTTCAAAAACTAATAGGTACAATAATCGCAGTAGAACATCTAACGGGCGTTTCATAGAGGCTTCCAGGAGACATTTGGAACTTGCAGTGAACAGGATTGAATTGATCGTAGTGAGGTATTCTCACGAACGGATCTGTACGAAAAGCCAAGTAGCGCATAACTGCTTTTGGAGGAGATAGTCCAGTGCAACAAGCGAAGCAGCAAACCTAACTGGCGTTTTAAGAGGATTCCAGGATAAATTTGGTTCTTGTTCTGAACAGGAATGAATTGTTCATTGCGCGGTATTGCGTGGATGTGGCTTGGGGTTTGAGGGTGAGGGTGATTGTGGGGTTGGCTAAGCGTGAGGGTGAGGTTGAAGGTTAGGGTTGGGGAGGGGGTAGGGGTGGGGGTGAGAGTGAGGGTGGGGTGGGGGTGAGGGTGAGGAAGAGGGTGCGGGTTGGGGGTGGGGATTAGGTTGAGGGTGAGGGTGGGGGTGAGGGTTAGGAAGAGGGTGCGGGTTGGGGGTGGGGATTAGGTTGAGGGTGAGGGTGTGGGTGAGGGTTAGGGTGGGGGGGTGGGGTTTGGGGTGGCGGTTGTGGTGAGGGTGAGGTTGAGGGTTAGGGTTGGGGTGGGGTAGGGGTGAGGGTGAGGGTGGGGTTGGGGGGTGGCGGTTGGGGTGAGCGTTGGGTGGGGATTAGGATGAGGGTGGGAGTGAGGCTCACGGTGATGGTGAGGGTGTGGTTGGGGGTGGGGGGTTGGGGTGAGGGTGGGGGTGGGGTTATGGGTGAGGTTGGGGGTGGGGGTGGGCTGGGGGAGGGGGGGAGGGTGAGGTTAATGGTGAGGGTGGGGTTTGGGGTGAGGGTGGGGGTGGGGGTGGGGTTGAAGATGGCGGTTGGGGTGAGGGTTAGGTTGAAGGTTAGGGTTCGGGAGGGGGTAGGGGTGGGGGTGAGAGTGAGGGTGGGGTGGGGGGTGAGGTAGAGGGTGCGGGTTGGGGGTGGGGATTAGGTTGAGGGTGAGGGTGGGGGTGAGGCTCACGGTGATGGTGACGGTGGGGTTGGCGGTGGCGGTGGCGGTTGGGCTGAGGGTGGGCGTGGGGTGGGGTGGGTGAGGTTGGGGGTGGCGTGGTGGGGTGGGTGAGGGTGGGGGTGTGAGTGAGGGTTAGGGTTAGGGCTATGGTTATGGATAGGGTGAGGGGTGAGAATGAGGCTGAGGGTGGGGGAGTAACGCTCAACCTCACCCTTACCCCCACCCCACCCTAACCCTAACCCCAACCCTCACTCACGGACTCAACCTCAACCTCACCCTCACTCCAACCCCCATCCCCACACCCACCCCCAATCTCACCCTCACCCAAACCCCACCCTCACCCTCACCTTCACCCTCACCTCCACCCCCATTCCCACCTCCATGTTCACCGTCACCCTCACCCTTACCCCAACACCCACAATCACCCTCACCCTCAAACCCACGCCCACACCCAGGAACACCCCACCCACAGCCCCACCCTTACGCTCACTCCCACCCCACCCGCACCCTCTCCCTCACTCTCATCCCCTCTCTGACCCTCAGCCTCACTCCCACCCTCACCACCTATCCTCACCCTCACCCTCACTCTCACCCCACCCTCAACCTCACCCTCACCCTAACCCCCACCCCAACCCTCACCATCACCCTGACACCTACTCCCAGGATGAGCATTACAGTGAGGGTGCGGGTGAGGGTGAGGGTAGGGGTGGATGTGGGTTGGGTGTTGGGTTGAGAGTGAGGGTGAGGGTGTGAGTGGGGGTGACGGTGAGGGTGGGGGTGGGGGTGAGGGTCAGGGTGGGAGTGCGAGTGGCGGTTTGGGTGATGGTGTGGGTGAGGGTTATCGTGGGTGTGGCGATGAGAGAGAGGGTGACGGTGAGCGTGAGGTTGAGGGCAGTGCTGTGGATGAGAGTGAGGGTGAGGGTGAGAGTGTGGGTTGTTGTGGGGGTGGGGGGTGAGGGTGATGGTGGGGGTGGGGGTGAGGGTGAGGGTGGGGGTGGGGGTGAGGGTGAGGGTGGGGTTGTGGGTTACGGTGGGGGTGATGGTGAGGGTGATGGTGAGGGTGACGTTTGGGTTGAGGGTGAGGGTGAGGATTAGGGTGGGAGTGGGAGGTGAGAGGGGTGGTTGGGGTGAGGGTGAGGTTGAGCGTGAGGGTGAGGGTTAGGATTAGGCTGAGTGTGAGAGTGAGGGTGAGTGTGAGGGTAAGGGTGAGTGAGGGTGTGGTTAGGAGTGGGGTGAGGGTGAGGGTGGGAGTAGGGGTGGGGGTGAGAGTGGGAGTGGGGGTCAGGGTGAGGGTGAGGGTGGGGGTGGGGCGAGGGTGTGGGTGAGAGTGAGAGAGAGGGTGAGGGTGGGACTGTGGTTGGGGGTGAGGGTGAGGGTGAGGGTGGGGTTTTGTTTTACTGTGAGGGTGAGGGTGGGGGTTTGGGTGGGGGTGGGGGTGAGGGTTGGGGTGGGGATGGGGTTGTGGGTCGGGGATAGGATGAAGGTTAGTGTGGGAAAGAGGGCGGGGGTGGGGTTGAGTGTGATGGTGCGGGGTGGGGGTGGGGTGAGGGTGAGGATTAGGGTGAAGGTGAGTCTGGGGGTGAGGGTGAGGGTGAGGCTTAGGGTGAAGGTGAGTCTGGGGGTGAGGGTGAGGGAGGGGTTGTGGTGGGGTGAGGGTGCGAGTGTGGGTAAGGGTGAGTGTGTGGGTGGTGGTGGTGGTGGGGTTGAGGGTAGGGTTGATGATGAGGGTGAGGGTGAGGTTGGTGGTGGGAGTTGGGGTGATGGTGAGGGTGGGAGAGGGGTTGGGGGTGAGGGTGAGGGTGGGGGTGAGCGTGAGCGTGAGGATGGGGGTAAGGGAGAGGGTGAGGGTGAGCGTCGGGCTGGGGTGAGGGTGAGGGTGAGAGCGACGGTGGGGGTGGGGGTGAGGATGAGGGTGAGGGTGAGGAGGAGGGTGGGGGTGCTGTTGAGGATCAGGGTGAGTGTGAGGAGGAGGATGAGGTGGAGGTCGGGGTGAGGGTGAGGGTGGTGGTGGGGGTGGGGGTAAGGGTGATAGTGACGGTAGGCTTTGGAGTTAGGGTTAGGGTTAGGGTTAGGCTGAGGGTGAGAGTGAGGGTGGGGGTGGGGGTGAGGGTGAGCGTAAGGGTTGGGGTGGGGTTAGGGGTGTGCCTGGTCGTGGGTATGGGTTTGTGTGTGAGGGTGAGGGTGATTGTGAGGGTTGGGGTAAGGGTGAGGGTGATGGTGGGGTTGGGGTGGGAGTTGGGGTGAGGTCGAGGGTGAGGGTGAGGGTTACGGATAGGGTGAGTGTGAGGGTTGGACGTGGGGGTGGGAGTGGGGGTGAGGGTGAGGATGAGCATTACGGTGAGGGTGCGGGTGAGGGTGAGGGTGGGGGGGATGTGGGTTGGGTGTTGGGCTGAGAGTGAGGGTGCGGGTGAGAGTGCGGGTGTGAGTGGGGGTGGGGGTGGGGGTGAGGGTCAGGGTGGGAGTGCGAGTGGCGGTTTGGGTGACGGTGTGGGTGAGGGTGATTGTGGGTGTGGCGATGAGAGAGAGGGTGACGGTGAACGTGAGGTTGAGGGCAGTGCTGTGGATGAGGGTGAGGGTGAGAGTGTGGGTTGTTGTGGGGGTGGGGGTGAGGGTGAATGTCGGGGAGGGGGTGAGGGTGAGGGTGGGGTTGTGGGGTACGGTGGGGGTGAGGGTGAGGGGGGGTGGGTGACAGTGAGGCTTGGGGTTGGGGAGGGGGTGGGGGTTAGGGTGAGGGTGGGTGCGGGGGTCAGGGTGAGGGTGAGGGTGAGGGTGTGGGTGGGGGTGGTGGTGGTTACCCCAACCCCCACCTCCACACTCACTCTCACCCTAACCGCAACCCCACCCCCACCCTCATGCTCACCCTCACCCTCACCTTCACCCTAAACCCCAAGCCCACCGTCACCATCGCCCTCACACCCACCCCCATCCCCGCCCTCACCCTCACCCTCCCCTCCACGCCCACTCCCCCACACTCACCCCCTCCCCCACCCCGACTCTCACCCTCACGCTCACCCCCACTCCCACCACCACCTTCACCCTAACCCTACCCCCAACCCCACCCCCACCTCCACCCTCACCCTCACCCTCGCCTGAACCCTCCCCGCTCACCCCCAGCCCGATGTTCACCGTCACCCTAACCCTTACCCCCACACTCATACTCACCCTCACCCTCACCCTCACACACTCCCTCACTCGCAACCCCACTCTCACCCTCACCCCCACTGCCACCCCCACCCTCACGCTCACCCTCACCCTCATCCCCACCCCCAACCCCACCCTCACCCTCATACTCACCCGCACCCTGACCCTCATCGTAACGCTCAACCTCACACCCACCCCCACCCCACCCCCACCCTGACGATCACACTCATCCTCACCCTCACCCCCAACCCCACCCTCACCCTCAACTCCACCCCCACTCCCCCACACTCAAACTCACCCACACGCCCTCCCCCACCAACCCCCACCCTCAGCCTCACCCACACCCACACCCTCACCCCCACCCTCACCCCCACCCCCACCCACACTCTCACCCACACCCCGAACACCGCACTCAGCCTCCTCACCCTCACCCTCATCTTCACCCCCACCCCACCCTCGCCCTCACCCTCACACCCAGCCCGATGTTCATCGTCACCCTCACACTTACCCCCAAACTCATCCTCACCCACACCCTCACCCTCACCCACTCCCTCACCCGCAACCCCACTCTCATCCTCACCCCCACTGCCACCCCCACCCTCACGCTCACCCTCACCCTCTTCCCCACCCCCAACCCGACCCCACCCTCACCCTCACACTCACCCGCACCCTCACCCTCATCGTAACGCTCAACCTCACCCCCACTCCCACCACCACCCCACCCCCACCCTGACGATCACCCTCATCCTCACCCTCACCCCCACCCTCACCCTCACCCGAAACCCCGCACCCTCCGTAATCCTCACCCTAAACCAAAACCCACCCCTCACCCACCCTCACCCTCATCCTCACGCCCTCCTTCACCCGAACCCTAACCCTCACTCTCGCCCTCACCCCAAACCCCACCCCCACCCTCACCCTCACCATCACCCCAAACCCCACCCACACCATCACCCTCACCCGCACCCCCACCCCCAACCTCACCATCACCCTCACCCTCACCCCAACCGCCCCCCCACCCCCACCCTCATGATCACCCTCACCCTCACCTTCACGCTAAACCCCAAGCCCACCGTCACCATCGCCCTCACCTCCACCCCAACCCCACCCTCACCATCACCCTCACCTCCACCCCCACTCCCCCACACTCAAACTCACCCACACACCCTCCCCCACCCCACCCCACCCTCAAGCCCACCCCCACCCCCACTCTCACCCTCACGCTCACCCCCACTCCCACCACCACCTTCACCCTCACCCTACCCCCAACCCCACCCCCACCTCCACCCTCACCCCCACCCTCACCCTCACCCCCAGACTGACCCTCACCCTCACCCCGACCACCACTCTCAGCCTCCTCCTCACCCTCACCCTCATCTACACCACCACCCCCACCCTCGCCCTCACCCTCACCCTCACACCCAGCCCGATGTTCACCGACACCCTCACCCTTACCCCCACACTCATCCTCACCCTCACCCCCACCCTCACTAGCAACCCCACTCTTACCCTCACCCCCACTGCCACCCCCACCCTCACGCTCACCCTCACCCTCATCCCCACCCCCAAACCGACCCCTAACCCCACCCTCACCCTCACACTCACCCGCACCCGCACCCTCATCGTAACGCTCAACCTCACCCCCAACCTGACGATCACACTCATCCTCACCCTCACCCCCAACCCCACCCTCACCTCCCCCCCACTCCCCCACACTCAAACTCACCCACACGCCCTCCCCCACCCCACCCCACCCTCTGCCTCACCCACACCCTCACCCCCACCCTCACCCCCACCCACACCCACACTCTCACCCTCACGCTCACCCCCATTCCCACCACCACCCTCACCCTCACCCTACCCCCAACCCCACCCCCACCCCCACCCTGACCCTCACACTCGCCTGAACACTCCCCGCTCACCCCCACCCTCACCCCCAGACTGACCCTCACCCTCACCCCGACCACCACTCTCAGCCTCCTTCTCACCCTCACCCTCATCTTCACCCCCACCTTCGCCCTCACCCTCACCCTCACACCCAGCCCGATGTTCACCGTCACCCTCACACTTACCCCCACACTAATCGTCACCCTCACCCCCACCCTCACTAGCAATCCCATTCTCACCCTCACCCCCACTGCCACCCCCACCGTCACGCTCACCCTCACCCTCATCCCCACCCCCAACCCGACCCCCAACCCCACCCTCACCCTCATCGTAACGCTCAACCTCACCCCCACCCCCACCCCACCCCCACCCTGACGATCACCCTCATCCTCACCCTCACCCCCACCACCACCCTCACCCGAAACCCCGCTCCCTCCGTAATCCTCACCCTAAGTCAAAACCCACCCCTCACCCACCCTCACCCCCACCCTCACCCCCACCCCCACCCACACTCTCGCCCTCACCCTCACACCAAACCCCACCCCCACTCTCACCCTCAACGTCAACTTAACCCCCCCCTCACCATCACCCTCACCTGCACCCCCACCCCCACCCCCAACCTCACCATCACCTTCACCCCTACCCCAACCCCCACAATCTTCCTCAACCCTCACTCACACCCCAACCCTCACCCTCACGCCAACCCTCACCCCCACACCAACCCGCAACCCTAACCTCACCCTCACAGCCATCCACACCCTCACCCTAACCTTCACCCTCTACCCCACCACCAGTCTCACCCTCCACGCACCCCCACCATCTCCCCCACAGTCACCCTAACCCCGACCCACACGTCCACCCCCAACCTCACCCTCACCCTAACCACCACACCCACCCTCACCCCCACCCTAATCCCAACTGCTGCCCCCACCCCAACCTCACCCCCAACCTCACCCTCACTCTGACCCTAACCCTAACCCTAACTGTAACCATCACCCTCAGCCTCTCCCGCACCGGAACCCCCACCCCCACCCCCACCCTCAATCCCAACCCCACCCTCATCCTCTCCCCCAACATCACCCCCCACCCTCAACCCCCAGTCTCACGCTAACATTCACCCCCATCCCCACCCTCACCGTAATGCACAACCTCACCCCCACCCTCACCCTGGGATAGTGAGGGTGAGGGTGGGCGTGGGGTGGGGAGGGAGCGTGAGGGTGGTCGTGAGCGCGGGGGTGAGAGTGAGGGTGACAGTGAGGGTGAGGGTCGGGGTGTGGGTTGCAGTGAGTGTGCGGTTGTGGGTGAGGGTTTGGCTGAGGGTGGGGATGGGCGGTTTGAGTGGGGGTGAGTTTATGGGAGGGGGTGGGGGTGAGCGTGAGGGTGGGTGTGAGTTTACGGTTGAGCGTGAGGTTTGAACTGGGGTGGGGGTGAGCGTGAGGGTGAGGTTGACTGTTGGGGTGGGGGTTACAGTGAGGGTTGGGGTCGGGGTTAGGGTGAGGTTTAGGTTGAGGGTGAGATGGAGGGGGACAGTGGGGTGGGGGCTGAGGGTGAGGGTGGCGGTGTATTTAGGGATAGGGTGAGGGTGGGGGTTGGGGCTAGGGATCTGTACCAGAAGCTCAGCAGTACAGCTAAATGGCTTTTCTCACTAATGGGCTGTACCAAATTCAAAGCAGTTCCTTTAAAAACCTTTTGGAGGTGGATTACAGGAGAGATTTGGCAGTAGCAGTGAACATTATTCATAGCGAGGTATTCTCAGGAAAGGAACTGTACCTAAAGCCAACCAGTGCATCATAACGGCTTTTGGAGGAGGATTCCAGGTGAAATTCGTCTGTAGCAGTGAACAGAATTGAAATGCTTTTTGAGGCATTTTCAAAATCGAATAGGTACAAAAAGCGCAGTAAAACATCTAACGGACGTTTCAAAGAGGCTT
Organism: Chelydra serpentina; assembly: GCA_037349315.1. NCBI lineage: Eukaryota > Metazoa > Chordata > Testudines > Chelydridae > Chelydra > Chelydra serpentina. The sequence continues at coordinate 13,198 of JBAIAC010000675.1, forward strand.
CCAGGAGACATGTTTAACTTGCAGTGAACAGGATTGAATTGCTCGTAGTGAGGTATTCTCACGAACGGATCTGTACCTAAATCGCAGCATTACATTTAAATACCTTTTGTAGGTGTATAACAGGAGAGATTAGGCTGTAGCAGTGAACAGGGTTGAATTGTTGATTGCGAGGTATTCTTACAAACGGATGTGGACGAAAATCCAACCAGTGCAGCTTAATTATTTTTGCTGTAGGATTCCAGGAGAAATTTAGTTATAGCAGTGAAAAAATTGAAATGCTCTTTGCGAGGAATTTTCACGAACCGATCTGTACAAAATGCGCAGCAGAACATCTAACTGGCCTTTTTCAGAGGAGTCCTGGATAAATTTGGAACTTGCTATTAACAGGATTGAATTGTTCATTGCAAGGTATTCTCACGAACGGATCTGGACCAAAAGGGCAGCATTACATTTTGATAGCTTTTGTAGGTGTATGACAGGAGAGATTTGCAAAAGAGGTATTCTCACAAAAGGAACAGTAGGAAAAGCCAAGGAGTGCAGCCTAATTGATTTCTAGGACCAATCCTGGAAAAATTTAGTTGTAGCAGTTAAAAAATTCAAATGCTCTTTGTGAGAAATTTTCACGAACCGATCTCGTCAAAAAGCGCAGCAAAACATGTAACTGGCCTTTTAAAGAGGATTGCAGGATAGATTTGGAACTTGCTGTTAACAGGATTGAAGTGTTCATTGTGAGGTATTCTCACGAACGGATCTGGACCAGAATCGCAGCTTTACATTTAAATAGCTCTTTTAACTGTATTACAGGAGCTATTGGGCAATAGCAGTGAACAGGTTTGAATTGCTCATTGCGAGATATTCCCACGAACGGATCTGTACGAAATATCCACCAGTGCTGAATAAGTACTTTCGGTGGAGGATTCCACGAGAAATTTAGTTGTAGCTGTGAACAAATTTGAAAGCTCTTCGTGAGGAATTTTCACGAACCGATCTGTACAAAATGAGCATCAGAACATCTTTAAAGAGGATGGCCTTTTAAAGAGGATGGCGGATTAATTTGGAACTTGCTGTTAACAGGATTGAATTGTTCATTGTAAGGTATTCTCACGAACGGATTTGTTCGAAAAGCCAACCAGTGCAGCATAACGGCTTTGGGAGGAGGATTCCATGTGAAATTGGTCTGTAGCAGTGAAAAGAATTGAAAAGCTTTCTTTGGAATTTTCATCAACTAATAGATACAAAAAGCGCAGTAGAACGTCTAACGGGCGTTTCAAAGAGGCTTCCAGGAGAAATTTGGAACGTGCAGTAAACAGGATTGAATTGATCGAAGTGAGGTATTCTCACGAACGGATCTCTATGAAAATCGCAGCACTACACTTATATATCTATTGGAGAAGGATTCCAGGCGAGATTTGGCAGTAGCTGTGAACAGGGTTCAGTTATTCAAAACGAGGTATTCTCACAAGCGGTACAGTAGGAACTGCCAAGCAGTGCAGCCTAATTGATTTCTAGGAAAATTCCTGGAGAAATTTAGTTGTAGCAATTAAAAAATAGAAATGCTCTTGGTAGGAATTTTCACCAACAAGAAGCACAGCTGCAGAGCTAACTGTCGTATTTTAAGAGTATTCCAGGATAAATTTGGAACTTGCAGTGAAAAGAATTAAATTGTTCATTCTGAGGTATTCTTACGAAAGGATCTGTACCGAAAACGCAGCAGTACATTAAAATAGCTTCTCGAGGTGGCTTACAGGAGAGATTTGGAAGTAGCAGTGAACAGGATTGAATTGTTCATTGCGTGGTATTCTTACGAACGGATCTGTACCAAAATCGTAGCAGGACTTTTAAATACTTTTGGAGGACGATTCCGGGAGAAATGTAGTTGAAGCCTTGAAAAACTTGAAATGCTCTTTGTGAGGAATATTCACGAAGAAGAAGCCCAGCTGCATATCTAACTGGCATATTTTAAGAGGATTCCAGGAAAATTTTGGAACTTGCCGTGGAAAGGATTAAATTATTCATTGTGAGGTATTCTCACGAAAGGATCTGTACCAAAATCGTAGCAATTCATTAATATAGCTTTTGGAGGTGGATTACAGGAGCGATTTGGCAGTAGCAGTGAACAGGATTGAATTGTGCATTGCGAGGTATTCTTACGAAAGGATTTGTACGAAAAGCAAACCAGTAGAGCATAATTGCTTTTGGAGGAGGATTCCAGGAGAAATTTAGCCGTGGCAGTGAAAAAATTGAAATGCTCTTTGTGAGGTATTTTCGCTAATCGATGTGCACATGAACCGCAGCATCACATCTAACGAATTTTTAAGAGTATTCCAGGTTAATTTGGGAATTTGCTGTGAACAGGATTGAATGCAACATTGTGATGTATTCTCACGAACGGATCTGTACCAAATTCGCAGCATAACGTTCTATTAGCTTTTGGAGGAGAATTCCAGGCGAGATTTGGAACTATCTGTGACCAGGGTTGAACTGTTCATTGCGAGCTATTCTCACGAACGGATCTGTACGAAAAGCCCACCATTGCAGCATAATTGGTTTTTGAGGAGGATTCCAGGAGAAATTTAGCTGTGGCAGTGAAAAAATTGAAATCCTCTTTGTGAGGCATTTTCACTAATCGATGTGCACATGAACCGCAGCATCACATCTAACTGGAGTTTTTAAGAGTATTCCAGGTTAATTTGGGAACTTGCTGTGAACAGGATTGAATTCAACATTGTGAGGTATTCTCACGAACGGATCTGTACCAAATTCGCAGCAGTTCTTTAAATAATTTTGGAGGAGGATTCCAGGAGAGATTTGGAAATATCAGTGACCAGGGTTGAATTGTTCATTCCGAGTTATTCTTACGAACGGAGCTGTACGAATAGCCCACCATTGCAGCATAATGGGTTTTTGAGGAGGATTCCAGGAGAAATTTAGCTGTGGCAGTGAAAAAATTGAAATCCTCTTTGTGAGGCATTTTCACTAATCGATGTGCACATGAACCGCAGCATCACATCTAACTGGAGTTTTTAAGAGTATTTAGCAGTAGCTGTGAACAGGGTTCAGTTATTCAAAACGAGGTATTCTCACAAGCGGTACAGTAGGAACTGCCAAGCAGTGCAGCCTAATTGATTTCTAGGAAGATTCCTGGAGAAATTTAGTTGTAGCAATTAAAAAATAGAAATGCTCTTGGTAGGAATTTTCACCAACAAGAAGCACAGCTGCAGAGCTAACTGTCGTATTTTAAGAGTATTCCAGGATAAATTTGGAACTTGCAGTGAAAAGAATTAAATTGTTCATTCTGAGGTATTCTTACGACAGGATCTGTACCGAAAACGCAGCAGTACATTAAAATAGCTTCTCGAGGTGGCTTACAGGAGAGATTTGGAAGTAGCAGTGAACAGGATTGAATTGTTCATTGCGTGGTATTCTTACGAACGGAGCTGTACGAAAAGCCCACCATTGCAGCATAATGGGTTTTTGAGGAGGATTCCAGGAGAAATTTAGTTGTAGCAGTGACAAAATTGAAATGATCTTTGTGAGGAATTTTCACGAAGAAGAAGCCCAGCAGCAATTTTAACTGGCGTTTTTAAGAGGATTCCCGGAAAAATATGGAACATGCTGTGAAAAGGCTTAAATTGTACATGGTGAGGTATTCTCACCAATAGATCTGTACCAAAATCGCAGCATTACATTCTAATAGCTTTTGGAGGTGGATTACAGGAGAGATTTGGCAGTAGCAGTGAACAGGATTTAATTGTTCATTGTGAGGTAGTCTTAGGAACGGATCCGTACCAAAATCGTAGCAGTACTTTTAAAAACTTTTGGAGGAGGATTCCAGGAGAGATTTGGAAATATCAGTGACCAGGGCTGAATTGTGCATTGCGAGGTATTCTCACGAACGGATCTGTACAGTGCAGCATAATTACTCTTTGAGGAGGATTCCAGGAGAAATTTAATTGTAGCAGTGAAAAATTTTTTCACGAACCGATGTGTACACGAAGCGCTGCATCACATCTAACTGGAGTTTTTAAGAGGATTCCAGGATAAATTTGGAACTTGCTGTAAACAGGATTGAATAGTTCATTGAGAGGTATTCACGAACGGATCTCTACGAAAAGCCAAGTGCAGCATAATTAATGGCTTTTGGAGGAGGATTCCAGGTTAAATTTGTCTGTAGCAGTGAACAAAATAGAAATGCTTTGTGAGGCATTTTCAAAAACTAATAGGTACAATAATCGCAGTAGAACATCTAACGGGCGTTTCATAGAGGCTTCCAGGAGACATTTGGAACTTGCAGTGAACAGGATTGAATTGATCGTAGTGAGGTATTCTCACGAACGGATCTGTACGAAAAGCCAACAAGTAGCGCATAACTGCTTTTGGAGGAGATAGTCCAGTGCAAGAAGCGAAGCAGCAAACCTAACTGGCGTTTTTAAGAGGATTCCAGGATAAATTTGGTTCTTGTTCTGAACAGGAATGAATTGTTCATTGCGCGGTATTGCGTGGATGTGGCTTGGGGTTTGAGGGTGAGGGTGATTGTGGGGGTTGGGTTAAGCGTGAGGGTGAGGTTGAAGGTTAGGGTTGGGGAGGGGGTAGGGGTGAGGGTGGGGTGGGGGTGAGGGTGAGGAAGAGGGTGCGGGTTGGGGGTGGGGATTAGGTTGAGGGTGAGGGTGGGGGTGAGGGTTAGGAAGAGGGTGCGGGTTGGGGGTGGGGATTAGGTTGAGGGTGAGGGTGTGGGTGAGGGTTAGGGTGGGGGGGTGGGGTTTGGGGTGGCGGTTGTGGTGAGGGTGAGGTTGAGGGTTAGGGTTGGGGTGGGGGTAGGGGTGAGGGTGAGGGTGGGGTTGGGGGTGGCGGTTGGGGTGAGGGTTGGGTGGGGATTAGGATGAGGGTGGGAGTGAGGCTCACGGTGATGGTGAGGGTGTGGTTGGGGGTGGGGTTATGGGTGAGGGTGGGGGTGGGGGTGGGCTGGGGGAGGGGGGGAGGGTGAGGTTAATGGTGAGGGTGGGGTTTGGGGTGAGGGTGGGGGTGGGGGTGGGGTTGAAGATGGCGGTTGGGGTGAGGGTTAGGTTGAAGGTTAGGGTTCGGGAGGGGGTAGGGGTGGGGGTGAGAGTGAGGGTGGGGTGGGGGGTGAGGTAGAGGGTGCGGGTTGGGGGTGGGGATTAGGTTGAGGGTGAGGGTGGGGGTGAGGCTCACGGTGATGGTGACGGTGGGGTTGGCGGTGGCGGTGGCGGTTGGGCTGAGGGTGGGCGTGGGGTGGGGTGGGTGAGGTTGGGGGTGGCGTGGTGGGGTGGGTGAGGGTGGGGGTGTGAGTGAGGGTTAGGGTTAGGGCTATGGTTATGGATAGGGTGAGGGGTGAGAATGAGGCTGAGGGTGGGGGAGTAACGCTCAACCTCACCCTTACCCCCACCCCACCCTAACCCTAACCCCAACCCTCACTCACGGACTCAACCTCAACCTCACCCTCACTCCAACCCCCATCCCCACACCCACCCCCAATCTCACCCTCACCCAAACCCCACCCTCACCCTCACCTTCACCCTCACCTCCACCCCCATTCCCACCTCCATGTTCACCGTCACCCTCACCCTTACCCCAACACCCACAATCACCCTCACCCTCAAACCCACGCCCACACCCAGGAACACCCCACCCACAGCCCCACCCTTACGCTCACTCCCACCCCACCCGCACCCTCTCCCTCACTCTCATCCCCTCTCTGACCCTCAGCCTCACTCCCACCCTCACCACCTATCCTCACCCTCACTCTCACCCCACCCTCAACCTCACCCTCACCCTAACCCCCACCCCAACCCTCACCATCACCCTGACACCTACTCCCAGGATGAGCATTACAGTGAGGGTGCGGGTGAGGGTGAGGGTAGGGGTGGATGTGGGTTGGGTGTTGGGTTGAGAGTGAGGGTGAGGGTGTGAGTGGGGGTGACGGTGAGGGTGGGGGTGGGGGTGAGGGTCAGGGTGGGAGTGCGAGTGGCGGTTTGGGTGATGGTGTGGGTGAGGGTTATCGTGGGTGTGGCGATGAGAGAGAGGGTGACGGTGAGCGTGAGGTTGAGGGCAGTGCTGTGGATGAGAGTGAGGGTGAGGGTGAGAGTGTGGGTTGTTGTGGGGGTGGGGGGTGAGGGTGATGGTGGGGGTGGGGGTGAGGGTGAGGGTGGGGGTGGGGGTGAGGGTGAGGGTGGGGTTGTGGGTTACGGTGGGGGTGATGGTGAGGGTGATGGTGAGGGTGACGTTTGGGTTGAGGGTGAGGGTGAGGATTAGGGTGGGAGTGGGAGGTGAGAGGGGTGGTTGGGGTGAGGGTGAGGTTGAGCGTGAGGGTGAGGGTTAGGATTAGGCTGAGTGTGAGAGTGAGGGTGAGTGTGAGGGTAAGGGTGAGTGAGGGTGTGGTTAGGAGTGGGGTGAGGGTGAGGGTGGGAGTAGGGGTGGGGGTGAGAGTGGGAGTGGGGGTCAGGGTGAGGGTGAGGGTGGGGGTGGGGCGAGGGTGTGGGTGAGAGTGAGAGAGAGGGTGAGGGTGGGACTGTGGTTGGGGGTGAGGGTGAGGGTGAGGGTGGGGTTTTGTTTTACTGTGAGGGTGAGGGTGGGGGTTTGGGTGGGGGTGGGGGTGAGGGTTGGGGTGGGGATGGGGTTGTGGGTCGGGGATAGGATGAAGGTTAGTGTGGGAAAGAGGGCGGGGGTGGGGTTGAGTGTGATGGTGCGGGTGGGGGTGGGGTGAGGGTGAGGATTAGGGTGAAGGTGAGTCTGGGGGTGAGGGTGAGGGTGAGGCTTAGGGTGAAGGTGAGTCTGGGGGTGAGGGTGAGGGAGGGGTTGTGGTGGGGTGAGGGTGCGAGTGTGGGTAAGGGTGAGTGTGTGGGTGGTGGTGGTGGTGGGGTTGAGGGTAGGGTTGATGATGAGGGTGAGGGTGAGGTTGGTGGTGGGAGTTGGGGTGATGGTGAGGGTGGGAGAGGGGTTGGGGGTGAGGGTGAGGGTGGGGGTGAGCGTGAGCGTGAGGATGGGGGTAAGGGAGAGGGTGAGGGTGAGCGTCGGGCTGGGGTGAGGGTGAGAGCGACGGTGGGGGTGGGGGTGAGGATGAGGGTGAGGGTGAGGATGAGGGTGAGGGTGAGGAGGAGGGTGGGGGTGCTGTTGAGGATCAGGGTGAGTGTGAGGAGGAGGATGAGGTGGAGGTCGGGGTGAGGGTGAGGGTGGTGGTGGGGGTGGGGGTAAGGGTGATAGTGACGGTAGGCTTTGGAGTTAGGGTTATGGTGAGGGTTAGGGTGAGGGTGGGCGTGGGGGTTGGGGTGTGTGTGAGGGTGAGGGTGAGTGTTAGGGTTAGGGTTAGGCTGAGGGTGAGAGTGAGGGTGGGGGTGGGTGTGAGGGTGAGGGTAAGGGTGGGGGTGGGGTGGCGGAGGGGGTTGGGGTGAGGGTGAGGGTGAGTGTGGTGGTGGGAGTGCTGGTGAAGGGTGAGGGAGAGGGTGAGGGTGAGGGTGAGGGTGGGGGTGGGGGTGGGAGTGCTGGTGAAGGGTGAGGGAGAGGGTGAGGGTGGGGGTGTGGTTTGGGGGTGAGGGTGAGGGTGAGGGTGGGGTTGGGGTGTGAGTGATTGTAAACTGGGAGTGGGGGTGGGGGTGAGGGTGAGCGTAAGGGTTGGGGTGGGGTTAGGGGTGTGCCTGGTCGTGGGTATGGGTTTGTGTGTGAGGGTGAGGGTGATTGTGAGGGTTGGGGTAAGGGTGAGGGTGATGGTGGGGTTGGGGTGGGAGTTGGGGTGAGGTCGAGGGTGAGGGTGAGGGTTACGGATAGGGTGAGTGTGAGGGTTGGACGTGGGGGTGGGAGTGGGGGTGAGGGTGAGGATGAGCATTACGGTGAGGGTGCGGGTGAGGGTGAGGGTGGGGGGGATGTGGGTTGGGTGTTGGGCTGAGAGTGAGGGTGAGGGTGAGAGTGCGGGTGTGAGTGGGGGTGGGGGTGGGGGTGAGGGTCAGGGTGGGAGTGCGAGTGGCGGTTTGGGTGACGGTGTGGGTGAGGGTGATTGTGGGTGTGGCGATGAGAGAGAGGGTGACGGTGAACGTGAGGTTGAGGGCAGTGCTGTGGATGAGGGTGAGGGTGAGAGTGTGGGTTGTTGTGGGGGTGGGGGTGAGGGTGAATGTCGGGGAGGGGGTGAGGGTGAGGGTGGGGTTGTGGGGTACGGTGGGGGTGAGGGTGAGGGGGGGTGGGTGACAGTGAGGCTTGGGGTTGGGGAGGGGGTGGGGGTTAGGGTGAGGGTGGGGTGGGGATAGGGGTGAAGGTGAGGGTGAGTGTGGGGGTGGGAGTCAGTGTGGGTGATGGTGAGGGTGCGGGTGGGGTTTATTGGTGTTCGTGAGGGTGAGGGTGAGGATGGGTGTTTGGGGTGAGGATGAGTTTGAGGGTGAGAGTGAGGGTGGGGTTGGGGGTGAGGGTGGTGGCGGCAGTTAGGGTGAGGTTGACGGTGAGGGTGGGGGTGGGGGTGACGTTGAGGGTCGGGGTGAGGGTGACTGTGGGGGTGTGGGTGGGGGTGAGGGTGAGGGTGAGGGTGGGGGTGGGGTTGAGTGTGAGGGTGAGGTTGAGGGTGAGGGTGAGGGTTACGGAAAGGGGGAGAGTGAGGTTGGGGGTGGGGGTGAGGGTGAGGGTGGGGGTGGGAGTGAGGGTCAGGGTGGGAGTGGGAGTGGGGTTTGGGTGACGGTGTGGGTGAGGGTGAGCGTGGGGGTGGCGATGAGAGAGAGGGTGAAGGTGAGGGTGAGGTTGAGGGCGGTGCTGTGGGTGAGAGTGAGGGTGAGGGTGAGAGTGTGGGTGGTTGTGGGGTGGGGGTGAGGGTGAGGGTGGGGGTGGGGGTGAGGGTGAGGGTGGGGGTGAGGGTGGGGTTGTGGGTTACGGTGGGGGTGAGGGTGATGGTGAGGGTGACGTTTGGGTTGAGGGTGAGGGTGAGGATTAGGGTGGGAGTGGGAGGTGAGAGGGGCGGTTGGGGTGAGGGTGAGGTTGAGCGTGAGGGTGAGGGTTAGGATTAGGCTGAGTGTGAGAGTGACGGTGAGTGTGAGGGTAAGGGTGAGAGTGAGGGTGTGGTTAGGAGTGGGGTGAGGGTGAGGATGGGAGTGGGGGTGGGGGTGAGAGTGGGAGTGGGGGTGGGGGTCAGGGTGAGGGTGAGGGTGGGAGTGGGGGTGGGGGTGGGGCGAGGGTGGGGTTATGGGTGAGGGTGAGGTTGGGGGTGGGCTGGGGGGAGGGTGTGAGGGTGAGGGTAATGGTGAGGGTGGGGTTTGGGGTGAGGGTGGGGGTGGGGGTGGGGTTGAAGATGGCGGTTGGGGTGAGGGTGAGGTTGAAGGTTAGGGTTGGGGAGGGGGTAGGGGTGAGGGTGAGAGTGAGGGTGGGGGTGGGGGTAAGGGTGAGGTAGAGGGTGCGGGTTGGGGGTGGGGATTAGGTTGAGGGTGAGGGTGGGGGTGAGGCTCATGGTGATGGTGACGGTTGGCGGTGGCGGTGGCGGTTGGGCTGAGGGTGGGCGTGGGGTGGGGTGGTGGGGTGGGTGAGGGTGGGGGTGGCGTGGTGGGTTGGGTGAGTGTGGGGGTGTGAGTGAGATTTAGGTTTAGGGCTATGGTTATGGATAGGGTGAGGGGTGAGAATGAGGCTGAGGGTAGGGGAGTAACCCTCAACCTCACCCTTACCTCCACCCCACCCTAACACTTACCCCAACCCTCACCCCCATTCCCACCTCCAAGTTCACCGTCACCCTCACCCTTCCCCCAACACCCACAATCACCCTCACCCTCAAACCCACGCCCACACCCACGAACACCCCACCCACAGCCGCACCCTTACGCTCACTCCCACCCCCACCCGCACCCTCTCCCTCACTCTCATCCCCTCCCTCACCCTCAGCCTCACTCCCACCCTCACCACCTATCCTCACCTTCACCCTCACCCCACCCTCAACCTCACCCTCACCCCAACCCCCACCCCAACCCTCACCATCACCCTGACACCTACTTCCAGGATGAGCATTACGGTGAGGGTGCGGGTGAGGGTGAGGGTAGGGGTGGATGTGGGTTGGGTGTTGGGTTGAGAGTGAGGGTGAGGGTGCGGGTGTGAGTGGGGTGACGGTGAGGGTGGGGGTGGGGGTGAGGGTCAGGCTGGGAGTGCGAGTGGCGGTTTGGGTGATGGTGTGGGTGAGGGTTATCGTGGGTGTGGCGATGAGAGAGAGGGTGACGGTGAGCGTGAGGTTGTGGGCAGTGCTGTGGATGAGAGTGAGGGTGAGGGTGAGAGTGGGGGTTGTTGTGGGGGTGGGGGGTGAGGGTGAGGGTGAGGGTGGGGGTGAAGGTGAGGGTGGGGGTGGGGGTGAGGGTGAGGGTGGGGTTGTGGGTTACGGTGGGGGTGAGGGTGAGGGTGATGGTGAGGGTGACATTTGGGTTGAGGGTGAGGGTGAGGATTAGGGTGGGAGTGGGAGGTGAGAGGGGTGGTTGGGGTGAGGGTGAGGTTGAGTTCGAGGGTGAGGGTTAGGATTAGGCTGAGTGTGAGAGTGACGGTGAGTGTGAGGGTAAGGGTGAGAGTGAGGGTGTGGTTAGGAGTGGGGTGAGGGTGAGGGTGGGAGTGGGGGTGGGGGTGAGAGTGGGAGTGGGGGTCAGGGTGAGGGTGAGGGTGGGGGTGGGGCGAGGGTGCGGGTGAGAGTGAGAGAGAGGGTGAGGGTGGGAGTGGGGTTGGGGGTGAGGGTGAGGGTGAGGGTGGGGTTTCGTTTTACTGTGAGGGTGAGGGAGGGGGTTTGGGTGGGGGTGGGTGTGAGGGTGAGAGTGAGGGTGGGGGTGGGGATGGGGTTGTGGGTCGGGGATAGGATGAAGGTTAGTGTGGGAAAGAGGGCGGGGGTGGGGTTGAGTGTGATGGTGCGGGTGGGGGTGGGGTGAGGGTGAGGCTTAGGGTGAAGGTGAGTCTGGGGGTGAGGGTGAGGGTGAGGCTTAGGGTGAAGGTGAGTCTGGGGGTGAGGGTGAGGGAGGGGGTGGTGGTGGGGTGAGGGTGCGGGTGTGGGTAAGGGTGAGTGTGTGGGTGGTGGTGGTGGTGGGGTTGAGGATAGGGTTGATGGTGAGGGTGAGGGTGGTGGTGGGAGTTGGGGTGATGGTGAGGGTGGGAGCGGGGGTGGGGGTGAGGGTGGGGGTGAGCATTAGCGTGAGGGTGGTGGTAAGGGAGAGGGTGAGGGTGAGCGTCGGGCTGGTGTGAGGGTGAGAGCGACGGTGGGGGTGGGGGTGAGGATGAGGGTGAGGAGGTGGGTGGGGGTGCTGTTGAGGATCAGGGGTGAGGGTGAGGGTGGGGGTGGGCGTTAGCGTGAGGGTGGGGGTAAGGGAGAGGGTGAGGGTGAGCGTCGGGCTGGGGTGAGGGTGAGAGCGACGGTGGGGGTGGGGGTGAGGATGAGGGTGAGGGTGGGTAGGGTGAGCGTAAGGGTGGGGTTGGGGTTGTGCGTGGGTGTGGGTGTGTGCTTGAGGTTGAGGGTGAGGGTAATTGTGGGGGTTGTGGTAAGGGTGAGGGTGATGGTGAGGTTGGGGGTGGGGATGGAGGTGGGGGTAAGAGTGAGGGTGTTGGTGAGGGTGGGGTTTTAGGTGAGGGTGAGCCTGAGGGTGGGGTGGGGGCGGGGGTGGGAGTTGGGGTGAGGTTGAGGGTGAGGGTGAGGGTTACGGATAGGGGAGGGTGAGGGTGGAGGTGGGGATGGGGTGAGGGTGAGGCTGAGCATTACGGTGAGGGTGCTGGTGAGGGTGAGGGAGGGGGTGGAGGTGGGTTGGGTGTTGGGTTGACAGTGAGGGAGAGGGTGGGGTTGGGGGAGGGAGTGAGAGTGAGGATGGGGGTGGGGGTGGAGGCTAGGGTGCGCGTGGGGGTGGGGTTAGGCATGGGTGTGGGGGTGAGGATGAGGATGAGGGTTATTGTAGGGGTTGTGTAAGGGTGAGGGTGAGGGTGGTATGGGTGGGGTTTGGGGTGGGATTAGGGTGATGGTGACAGTAGGTTTGGGGGTTAGGGTGAGGGTGAGGTTGGGGGTTGTTGTGGGGGTGAGGGTTGGGGTGAGGGTGAGTGTGAGGGTGAGGGTGAGGGGTAGGGTTAGGTTTAGGGTGAGGGTGAGAGTGAGGGTGAGGGTGGGGCTGGGGGTGAGGGTGATGGTGAGGGTGAGGGTGGGGGTGGGGGTGGGGTTGGGGATTGGGGTGATGGAGAGGATGAGGGTGAGAGTGGGGGTGGGGGTGTCAGTGAGGGTGAGGGTGGGAGTGAGAGTGGGGGTTGGGCTGAGGGTGAGGAAAGGGGTGGGGTTGTGCGTGAGCGTGCGGATGTGCGTGGGGGTAAGGGTAAGGGTGAGGGTGATGGTGAGGTTGGGGGTGGGGATGGGGGTGGGTGTAAGGGTGAGGGTGATGGTGAGGGTGGGGTTTGGGGTGAGGGTGAGCGTGAGGGTAGGGTGGGGGTGGGGTTGGGTTGGTGTGAGGTTGAGGTTGAGGGTGAGAGAGGGTTACGGATAGGGTGAGGTTGAGGGTGGGGGTGGGGGTGAGGGTGAGGTTGAGTGTTACGGTGTGGGTGAGGGTGAGAGTGGGGGTGGGGGGTGGGTTGGGGTTGGGTTGAGGTGAAGGTTAGGGTGAGGGTGGGGGTGGGAGTAGGGGTGAGGGTGGGGGTGGGGGTGTGAGTGAGGGTGAGGGTGGGAGTGGGGGTGATGGTGGGGGTGGGTGTGTGAGTGAGGGTGAGGGTGGGAGTGGGGGTGTGGGTGAGGGTGAGGGTGAGGGTGAGCGTAAGGGTGGGGGTGTGCGTGGGCATGGGTTTGACTGTGAGGGTGAGGGCGATTTTGCGGGTTGGGGTAAGGGTGAGGGTGAGGTAGGTTGGGGTGGGGGTGATGGTGAGGGTGATGGTGAGCTTGACGTTTGGGGTGAGGGTGAGTGTTAGGGTGGGGGTGGGGGGTGAGAGTGGCGGTTGGGGTGAGGGTGAGGTTGAGCGTGAGGGTGAGGGTTAGGGTTAGGATTAGGGTGAGTGTGAAAGTGACGGTGAGTGTGAGGGTGAAGGTGGGGATTGGGGTGAGGGTGAGGTTGAGCGTTACGGTGAGGGTGAGGGTCAGGGTTAGGGTGAGGGTGCGGGTGAGGATGAGAGTGAGGGTGGGGGTGGGAGTGGGTTGAGGGTGAGGGTGGGAGTGGGGGTGTGGGTGAGGGTGAGGGTGAGGGTGAGGGTGGGGGTGGAGGTAAGGGAGACGGTGAGGGTGACCGTTAGTCTCGGGGAGAGGGTGAGGCTGAGGCTGAGGGTGGGGGTGGAGGTGAGGATGAGGGTGAGGGTGAGGAGGAGGGTGGGGTGGGTCTGGGGGTGAGGGTGAGATTGAGGGTGATTGTGCGAGTGGGAGTGAGGGTGTGGGTGAGGGTGGGGGTTTGGGTCAGGATTAGGATGAGGGTGAGGGTGGGGGAGAGGGCGGGGGTTGGTTTGGGTTTGAGGGTGAGGGTGAGGGTGGGAGTGGGGTGAGGGTGAGGCTTAGGGTGAAGGTGAGTCTGGGGGTGAGGGTGAGGGTGGAGGTGGGGGTGGGAGTGATTGTGTGGGTGTGGGTGAGAGTGAGTGTGAGGGTGGAGTCCAGCACTTGTTTAAGTTGGGACACCTGGTCCTCCCAGGTCTGGCTAAAGACACAGATATCATCGATATACGCCACAGCGAAACTCTCCATCCCCTTCAGTAGCTGATCCACCAGGCGCTGGAAGGTGGCTGGCTCTTCCTTGAGGCCGAAAGGCAGGGTCAGGAATTCGTAGAGCCCCAGAGGGGTAATGAAGGCAGATTTCACCTGGGCATCTGCATCCAGTGGCACTTGCCAGTAGCCCTTTGTAAGATCCATGGTGGTAAGGTACCGAGCCCCTCCCAGCTTGTCTAGGAGCTCGTCCGGCCGGGGCATGGGGTAGGCATCAGATACAGTGATGGTATTGAGCTTCCGATAGTCCACACAGAACCGGATCAACCCATCCCTTTTGGGGACCAGCACCACTGGGGAGGCCCAAGGGCTTGATGACGGCTGGATCACCCCCAAAGCCAGCATGTCCTTGACCTCTCTTTCCAGGTCCCGAGCTGTCTTCCCTGTGACTCGGAAGGGGGAGCATCTTATAGGTTGGTGCGCTCCTGTCTGCACCCGGTGGATGGTCAGATTAGTGCGTCCAGGCTGGTTGGAAAACAGCTGCCGGTACAGATGCAGCACCCCTTTGATCTCAGCTTGCTGAGCAGGGGTTAGCTGATCAGAGAGGGGGACTGTGACTGTGTGACGTACGCTGGAAATTAGCGCAGAGACAGAAGCCCTCAAGAGAGCTGAGGAGGCCCACAAGAGAGCTATGGAAGCAGAGGAGCTGGCCCACAAGAGAGCTATGGAAGCAGAAAGAATCAGGGAGGAGGCGGCCCACAAGAGAGCTATGGAAGCAGAGGAGCTGGCCCACAAGAGAGCTATGGAAGCAGAAAGAATCAGGGAGGAGGCAGCCCACAAGAGAGCTATGGAAGCAGAGGAGCTGGCCCACCAGAGAGCTATGGAAGCAGAAAGAATCAGGGAGGAGGCGGCCCACAAGAGAGCTATGGAGGCCCAGAAGCATGAACTGGCCATCGCAGAGTTGAAGAGTCGAAACCCTTCAGCTGCCGGCTCCGCTTCCCCAAAAATCCCCAAATGGGAGCGTCTATGCCCCCAGTATGATGAATCCAAGGATATAGCCGAACATTTTATCACCTTCGAGAGACTGTGCTCCCTCCATGCGATCCCTGAAGATCAAAAAATGACCACCTTGATAGCCAAATTGACTGGCAGAGCTCTGGACGTATTCAATAAGATGCCCATTGGGGATGCCTCCAATGATGGTAAATTTAAGGAACTGGTTTTGAAACAGTTTCAGGTTACACCTGAAACCTACAGGGTTAAATTCAGGAGTCTTAAGAGGGGAGATGGATTAAGTAATGTGGCTTATGCAAATGAAATGACAGTTCTGGTAGATAAGTGGGTGAGGGGAAGAGACATTACAAGCTTTGAAGGGATGTGTGATTTGGTTGCTCAGGAACAATTCCTGAATATGTGCAGTGATGATGTCAAACAGTACTTGTGGGACAAACAGGTAAAAGCAGTTAGTGAATTAGCTGGGTTTGCAGACTCTTATGAGCAGGCGCAAGCTGCAATTAAGCATAAACCACTGGCAGAGGGGTACAGGGTCGAAGGAAAACAGAGTCACCGTGTTACCCCTGGGAAAAAGGAGGCTGGGCGCTCACCTCCCCATTCCCCTAGTACTCGTCCCAAATTCCCTGTACAATCGGAGGAGCCCAGGAGGTGCTATCGATGTAAGTCCACCGAGCACCTGAGAGATAAGTGTCCCCTGCTGAGTGAAAACAGGCATCAAGCGGCCCATGAAGCTGCTGCCTCTTTCCACACAGGGTTTGTGAAGTTGACTTCTACACCACCAAGCAGTGAGCATGTGCATGCTGTTAGACTGAATGGGAAGTTAATCACTGGGTTGAGAGATACAGGTGCTGACATTTCTATAGTCAGGAGGGACCTGATCCAAGAGAAGGATTGGTTGCCGGGTAAAGTGGCAGAATTGGAGCTGGTGGGTGGCTACAAAGTCATTGCACCTTTGGCAAAAGTACACATGCAAATGGAAAACTTGCAGGCTAAGCTAACTGTGGCAACAGTGTCACGCAATTTTGCACCGCTTCTACTGGGAAATGATTTCTTTGCTGTGGCAGAATCTGTCCCAGGGCTGGGTGGCAGCAAGCAGGAACCTGGTGCTGAAAACCCCAGAGGGGGGGGCGAAGTCACAGGGACTGCAGCTGTGGCGGCAGGGGTGGCTGTGGCCAGTTCCTGTCCTGTAATCATCTCCCCGGGGGAGGGGAATGTTCTACCTCATAGCAAGGGGGGAATTTTGCAGGCCACTGAAGGGTCTATCTTAGCTTGCAGCTGGGAGCCCACAGCTGGACCAGGGTCACCTTCTCTTTGGGGGGACACGGGAGTGTCTGGCCCAGATAGAGGCCCAGGGAGGGAAGGTGAGGGGGGGCCGGAGAGCCCGCCAACCTTTTGTCAGGAGGATCTTGCCCAGGAGGAGGGTGAAAAGTCTGCATTTCAGATGCCAGACCCCTCTCCTGTGGATCAGGTTAGAAGGGAAAGCTGGGGGTCAGACCTCCTGGAGGGGGGAGTCCGTCCAGCTGACCTGTTGGGAACAGATACTGGGGTGTCCAAGAAAGAGGTTGTTCTTGCTACACGGGTAGGGGCTAAACCTCTCTCTTCAAAGCAGAAGGGAGCGAGTCTCTGCATGGGTGAAGCCACACAAGGGGATGGGAACCAGCCCAGAGAAATTCCAGAGGGAGGGGCCGAGGGCAGGCCGGGTTGCAGTACACCCTTTCCTTGCCAGAACCTCAAACCCATGCCTGATTCAGAAGCCTGCTCCAAAGAGGCAGAAGAATCTGAATCAGAGTGCCTACCAGGATACACAGACGGGTGGGTAATCCTGTATCTTTCCCTACTTCATCTGTGGGTTATAACAAAGGAGTTAACACTGAGGGTCAACCCTTTCAAGATGGGGAACATACCTGATTGGTGGGAAAAACTGTTGTATATGCTTGAGATGGTGACCTCACGGTCGTACAAGCATGTTACCTGTCGGCCTGTATCGGGTAACCGGCTGGAAGCTTGGCACAACAGCAAAAGCATAACAGGCCCAGGCTGCTGTGTGAAAGGGGAAACTGAGGCACGCCGCCTCATGGCACTGAGAGCTAAATGCCGAGGTTCCTACGCCTTAACAGGTATTGCTATCTGTATCCTGTTAGCAATACTACACCCCAACCCATTTTCAGGCGCCCGGGGACCAGGAACCTCGCATTTTGCTAAAACCATTACGAATGACACCATGTGGTGTGCCGGTACTGAAAAGGGGTGTGACCAAAGACAAACAGGGGCTTTATGTGTACTGCCTCCACCATGGACAGTGTCCAAGTCTCTGGCAGTAAGTTCAGGAGGAGGGTGTGACGGTGTTCCCCATAAAACTTTATGGGGAGATGCTTATAAATGTATATATGTAACTAGAATATGTTTTATGCTACATGTGCCATGTAACATATCGCTGTGAAAGTTATGACCTACTGAATTTACTCCTCCTGTTTGTATGCATGTATCATTGTTGTAGTTGGAGTTATGAAGATTGGTTTTATATTTGCTGGTTTTGTACATAGCCCTTTTAAGTGCATGGGATCATCTTTGGAGCAAAGAATGTGCCTGTTAAATGCGAGCACTTGACAGACCAAAGACGTTGCAGACCCCAATCCACATTGGGGCCGGGTCTGGAATGCAACTGGTTAGACTGGTTAGGGCGCATGGACAGGTGACTTGCCCATGTGATCCCAAAACTCCAGGGCAACTGGATCCTACGCAGGGAGAGGAAGAAAGGCTATAAAAGCCCTTGCAAGACCCTTCCATTTTGTCTTCAGCTGGCTAAAGGGAGAGGCTCTCCACCCCCCCCAGGACATTCCTGAGGGGAACTGAATAAAGGACAAAGACACTAGGGGGTGTGAGCGACTGCTGGACCCAGGCTAATTCTACAGCCTGTAAAAAGGAAAATATCCGAATCTGGTGAGGCTTTTTTCTGTGTTAACTTTGAATAGACATAGACGTGCGTGTTTTATTTTATTTTACTAAGTAACTTGCTTTTTTCTGTCTGTCACTACTTGAACTCACTTAAATCCTATTTTCTGTACTTATTAAAATCACTTTTTACTTATTAAGTTTCCTTGAGTACGAGTTGGTGCCTGGGGAAAGTGAACAGTTGTGCACATCTTTCTATCTTTGAAATAGAAGGCGAACTATTTATGAGTTTACCCTGTATAAGCTTTATACAGGGTAAAACGGATGTATTAAGGGTTTGAACCTCCGTGGAGTTGAGCAGCTGGGTGTCAAAGGCAAGAGCGCTTCCAGGGGCCTTACAGTGGTGAGTGGACTTGGTTCGGACCTGGGTCTGTGTTTGCAGCAGATCAGTGGAATCTGGCTCAAAACAGACAGGATTCGGGAGTCCCAAGCTGGAAAAGGCCTGGAAGCAGGGGCAGAAGTAGCCTTGGCACACCAGGTGGCAGCACCAAGCAGGTCTCTATGGCCCCAACCCGTCACAGGGACCGTTTCTTCGGAGGAGCCAGCTCTTGTCTCAGGGAATAGATCTACTAGAGGGTCACTTCCCTGCTCCTCCCAATGTCCACACACGGCCAGCACCACATTCCCCCTGTCATAATATGGCTTCATCATATTGACATGGTACACCCGGCAGTGGTGTGCCCGGTTAGACAGCTCCACCACATAATTTACCTCATTTAGCTGCTTGACAACCTTGAAAGGGCCTTCCCAAACGGCCTGCAGCGTGTTTTTCCTCACGGGGATGAGAACCATCACCTGATCCCCGGTGGCGTAGTCACGGGCCCGTGCCGTGCAGTCGTACCAGGCCTTTTGCTTCCTCTGGGCTCTGGCCAGATTTCCCTTGGCCAGGCCCATGAGCTCAGTAAATCTCTCTCGGAAGGTCAGGACATACTCCACCACTGACTCTCCCTCGGGGGCAGCCTCCCCCTCCATTCGTCTCTCATCAGGTCCAGGGGCCCCCTCACCCTCCTGCCGTATAACAGTTCGAAGGGCGAGAATCCGGTAGACTCCTGGGGCACTTCCCTGTACGCGAAAAGTAGGTGCGGTAGGTACTTGTCCCTGTCCTGCGGGTGCTGGTTCATAAAGGTTTTCAGCATCATCTTTAGCGTCCCATTGAACCTCTCCACCAGCCCACTGGACTGGGGATGATATGCTGAGGCCCAGCTGTGCCGGACCCCACATTTCTCCCACGAGCACCGGAGCAGGGCCGACATGAAGTTGGACCCTTGGTCTGTCAGGACTTCCTTGGGGAACCCCACTCAGCTGAAAATGGTCAGCAGCGCATCCGCCATGGTGTCTGCTTCAATGGAGGATAAGGGCACCACCTCGGGGTAGCGGGTGGCGAAATCTACCACCACCAGAATGTATTTCTTCCCCGACCGAGTTGTCTTGCTGAGAGGCCCCACTATGTCCATAGCCACCTTCTGGAAGGGCTCCTCTATGATGGGCAAAGGCCTCAAAGCCGCTTTCCGCTTGTCCCGAGCCTTCCCCACCCGCTGGCAGGGGTCACAGGACCGGCAGTACTGATGGACAGTTGTAAAGACCCCAGGCCAGTAAAAGTTCTGTAGCAGCCTCTGCCTGGTGCGCCGGATTCCCAGGTACAGTAGCTTGCGGCGATACTTCTGGGGGACCACCAGCTGCCTCCTGATCCCCCATGTCTCCATCTCACCGGGGGGAGCCCATTCCCGGTACAGGAACCCCTTCTCCCAGAGGAACCTCTCCTGGCAGCCTCTCCACATGGTCTGCACCTCCCTGCGGTCGGCCAGGTCCCTGAGCTTCCGCAAGGAGGGATCTCTCTGTAACTCCGCCTGGAACTCAGCCGCTGGGGAAGGGATAGGAGCCTGCTCCCTTGTGCTGTCTGTGTCTGAGGCTGCAGCCTCTCTGCGCATGGTCCTGGGGTACTCCCTTCCCACTGGGGCAGGGTCCTGCACCCTGTGCGAGGCACCCTCTCCGAGGCCCGGGCGTAGCGCCCCTTGCCAGCTCTGGCTACGGGTCACGACCAGGGTGTCCAGGGATTCATTGGGCCAGTCTTCTAGGTCCCCCCCCATCAGTACCTCAGTGGGCAAATGCTGGTGCACCCCTATGTCCTTGGGGCCCTCCTTGGCACCCCATTTCAGGTGTACCCTCGCCACGGGTACCTTGAACGGGGTCCCTCCCACCCCTGTTAGGGTCAGGTAGGTGTTGGGTACCACCCGCTCTGGGGCCACCACCTCGGGCCGGGCCAGCGTCACCTCCGCGCCCGTATCCCAGTATCCAGTGACCTTCCTCCCATCTATCTCCAGGGGAACAAGGCACTCTCTCCGGAGGGACAGCCCCATGCCCACCCTATAAACTGAGAACCCTGAGTCTGGAGCATCCAGCCCCCCTCCTCTGGGCTGTCGGCCCCTCGTCCGGCTGGGTCCCTACCCAGTTAACCCGGTGCGGGTTTGGTCTGCTCAGTCTGTCTCTGATCTTGGGGCACTGGGACCGTAAGTGGCCCCTCTGGCCGCAGTGATAGCAGCTCATGTCCCATTGGTCCCCTCGAGCAGGTCGGTTGGTTCTGATGTCGGAGGTTCCCCTCGGGAGGGGGTTCTCCCTATTTCCCCTTTGGGAGGTCCCATGGTGACTCTCTTGCTGCCTCAGGGTGGGCCTGCTCCTTTGGGATTCCTCCCTGCCACCCCTTGACCGTCTGTTCACAAACTCGTCGGCCAGCCACCGTGCGTGCTGCGGGCTCCCTGGATTTTTGTCCATCAACCATAGCTTCAGGTCTGATGGGCACTGTTCATACAGCTGTTCCAGTACGAATAGTTTGAGCAGGCCCTCCATAGTTTGGGCCCCAGCGGTCCACTTGCGGGCGTATCCATGTATCCGGTTGGCCAGTTGTAGGTACGTGATCTCAGGGGTTTTTCGCTGACCCCGGGACCTTTGACGGTACATCTCGGGAGTCAGCCCAAACTCACAGAGCAGGGCCTTTTTGAACAGTTCATAGTCCCCAGTCTATGTCTCTTTCATTCGGCCGTACATGTCCAGGCCTGCAGGGTCTAGTAAGGGGGTGAGATACTGGATCTTGTCTGCAGGGTCAACCGTGGGCAACCTGCAGGCATTCTCAAAGGCCGCCAGGAAGCTGTCTATGTCTTCCCCTTCCTTACGCCGGGCCAGGAAGTTACAATCAAACTTCCCTGTAGTCTTGGGTCCCCCCTCACTCACCGCTCCCTCCATGCGATCCCTGAAGATCAAAAAATGACCACCTTGATAGCCAAATTGACTGGCAGAGCTCTGGACGTATTCAATAAGATGCCCATTGGGGATGCCTCCAATGATGGTAAATTTAAGGAACTGGTTTTGAAACAGTTTCAGGTTACACCTGAAACCTACAGGGTTAAATTCAGGAGTCTTAAGAGGGGAGATGGATTAAGTAATGTGGCTTATGCAAATGAAATGACAGTTCTGGTAGATAAGTGGGTGAGGGGAAGAGACATTACAAGCTTTGAAGGGATGTGTGATTTGGTTGCTCAGGAACAATTCCTGAATATGTGCAGTGATGATGTCAAACAGTACTTGTGGGACAAACAGGTAAAAGCAGTTAGTGAATTAGCTGGGTTTGCAGACTCTTATGAGCAGGCGCAAGCTGCAATTAAGCATAAACCACTGGCAGAGGGGTACAGGGTCGAAGGAAAACAGAGTCACCGTGTTACCCCTGGGAAAAAGGAGGCTGGGCGCTCACCTCCCCATTCCCCTAGTACTCGTCCCAAATTCCCTGTACAATCGGAGGAGCCCAGGAGGTGCTATCGATGTAAGTCCACCGAGCACCTGAGAGATAAGTGTCCCCTGCTGAGTGAAAACAGGCATCAAGCGGCCCATGAAGCTGCTGCCTCTTTCCACACAGGGTTTGTGAAGTTGACTTCTACACCACCAAGCAGTGAGCATGTGCATGCTGTTAGACTGAATGGGAAGGTAATCACTGGGTTGAGAGATACAGGTGCTGAAATTTCTATAGTCAGGAGGGACCTGATCCAAGAGAAGGATTGGTTGCCGGGTAAAGTGGCAGAATTGGAGCTGGTGGGTGGCTACAAAGTCATTGCACCTTTGGCAAAAGTACACATGCAAATGGAAAACTTGCAGGCTAAACTAACTGTGGCAACAGTGTCACGCAATTTTGCACCGCTTCTACTGGGAAATGATTTCTTTGCTGTGGCAGAATCTGTCCCAGGGCTGGGTGGCAGCAAGCAGGAACCTGGTGCTGAAAACCCCAGAGGGGGGGGCGAAGTCACAGGGACTGCAGCTGTGGCGGCAGGGGTGGCTGTGGCCAGTTCCTGTCCTGTAATCATCTCCCCGGGGGAGGGGAATGTTCTACCTCATAGCAAGGGGGGAATTTTGCAGGCCACTGAAGGGTCTATCTTAGCTTGCAGCTGGGAGCCCACAGCTGGACCAGGGTCACCTTCTCTTTGGGGGGACACGGGAGTGTCTGGCCCAGATAGAGGCCCAGGGAGGGAAGGTGAGGGGGGGCCGGAGAGCCCGCCAACCTTTTGTCAGGAGGATCTTGCCCAGAAGGAGGGTGAAAAGTCTGCATTTCAGATGCCAGACCCCTCTCCTGTGGATCAGGTTAGAAGGGAAAGCTGGGGGTCAGACCTCCTGGAGGGGGGAGTCCGTCCAGCTGACCTGTTGGGAACAGATACTGGGGTGTCCAAGAAAGAGGTTGTTCTTGCTACACGGGTAGGGGCTAAACCTCTCTCTTCAAAGCAGAAGGGAGCGAGTCTCTGCATGGGTGAAGCCACACAAGGGGATGGGAACCAGCCCAGAGAAATTCCAGAGGGAGGGGCCGAGGGCAGGCCGGGTTGCAGTACACCCTTTCCTTGCCAGAACCTCAAACCCATGCCTGATTCAGAAGCCTGCTCCAAAGAGGCAGAAGAATCTGAATCAGAGTGCCTACCAGGATACACAGACGGGTGGGTAATCCTGTATCTTTCCCTACTTCATCTGTGGGTTATAACAAAGGAGTTAACACTGAGGGTCAACCCTTTCAAGATGGGGAACATACCTGATTGGTGGGAAAATGTCCTTGACCTCTCTTTCCAGGTCCCGAGCTGTCTTCCCTGTGACTCGGAAGGGGGAGCATCTTATAGGTTGGTGCGCTCCTGTCTGCACCCGGTGGATGGTCAGATTAGTGCGTCCAGGCTGGTTGGAAAACAGCTGCCGGTACAGATGCAGCACCCCTCTGATCTCAGCTTGCTGAGCAGGGGTTAGCTGATCAGAGAGGGGGACTGTGACGGGGTGACGTACGCTGGAAATTAGTGCAGAGACAGAAGCCCTCAAGAGAGCTGAGGAGGCCCACAAGAGAGCTATGGAAGCAGAGGAGATGGCCCACAAGAGAGCTATGGAAGCAGAAAGAATCAGGGAGGAGGCGGCCCACAAGAGAGCTATGGAAGCAGAGGAGCTGGCCCACAAGAGAGCTATGGAAGCAGAAAGAATCAGGGAGGAGGCAGCCCACAAGAGAGCTATGGAAGCAGAGGAGCTGGCCCACCAGAGAGCTATGGAAGCAGAAAGAATCAGGGAGGAGGCGGCCCACAAGAGAGCTATGGAGGCCCAGAAGCATGAACTGGCCATCGCAGAGTTGAAGAGTCGAAACCCTTCAGCTGCCGGCTCCGCTTCCCCAAAAATCCCCAAATGGGAGCGTCTATGCCCCCAGTATGATGAATCCAAGGATATAGCCGAACATTTTATCACCTTCGAGAGACTGTGCTCCCTCCATGTGATCCCTGAAGATCAAAAAATGACCACCTTGATAGCCAAATTGACTGGCAGAGCTCTGGACGTATTCAATAAGATGCCCATTGGGGATGCCTCCAATTATGGTAAATTTAAGGAACTGGTTTTGAAACAGTTTCAGGTTACACCTGAAACCTACAGGGTTAAATTCAGGAGTCTTAAGAGGGGAGATGGATTAAGTAATGTGGCTTATGCAAATGAAATGACAGTTCTGGTAGATAAGTGGGTGAGGGGAAGAGACATTACAAGCTTTGAAGGGATGTGTGATTTGGTTGCTCAGGAACAATTCCTGAATATGTGCAGTGATGATGTCAAACAGTACTTGTGGGACAAACAGGTAAAAGCAGTTAGTGAATTAGCTGGGTTTGCAGACTCTTATGAGCAGGCGCAAGCTGCAATTAAGCATAAACCACTGGCAGAGGGGTACAGGGTCGAAGGAAAACAGAGTCACCGTGTTACCCCTGGGAAAAAGGAGGCTGGGCGCTCACCTCCCCATTCCCCTAGTACTCGTCCCAAATTCCCTGTACAATCGGAGGAGCCCAGGAGGTGCTATCGATGTAAGTCCACCGAGCACCTGAGAGATAAGTGTCCCCTGCTGAGTGAAAACAGGCATCAAGCGGCCCATGAAGCTGCTGCCTCTTTCCACACAGGGTTTGTGAAGTTGACTTCTACACCACCAAGCAGTGAGCATGTGCATGCTGTTAGACTGAATGGGAAGGTAATCACTGGGTTGAGAGATACAGGTGCTGAAATTTCTATAGTCAGGAGGGACCTGATCCAAGAGAAGGATTGGTTGCCGGGTAAAGTGGCAGAATTGGAGCTGGTGGGTGGCTACAAAGTCATTGCACCTTTGGCAAAAGTACACATGCAAATGGAAAACTTGCAGGCTAAGCTAACTGTGGCAACAGTGTCACACAATTTTGCACCGTTTCTACTGGGAAATGATTTCTTTGCTGTGGCAGAATCTGTCCCAGGGCTGGGTGGCAGCAAACAGGAACCTGGTGCTGAAAACCCCAGAGGTGGGGGCGAAGTCACAGGGACTGCAGCTGTGGCGGCAGGGGTGGCTGTGGCCAGTTCCTGTCCTGTAATCATCTCCCCGGGGGAGGGGAATGTTCTACCTCATAGCAAGGGGGGAATTTTGCAGGCCACTGAAGGGTCTATCTTAGCTTGCAGCTGGGAGCCCACAGCTGGACCAGGGTCACCTTCTCTTTGGGGGGACACGGGAGTGTCTGGCCCAGATAGAGGCCCAGGGAGGGAAGGTGAGGGGGGGCCGGAGAGCCCGCCAACCTTTTGTCAGGAGGATCTTGCCCAGGAGGAGGGTGAAAAGTCTGCATTTCAGATGCCAGACCCCTCTCCTGTGGATCAGGTTAGAAGGGAAAGCTGGGGGTCAGACCTCCTGGAGGGGGGAGTCCGTCCAGCTGACCTGTTGGGAACAGATACTGGGGTGTCCAAGAAAGAGGTTGTTCTTGCTACACGGGTAGGGGCTAAACCTCTCTCTTCAAAGCAGAAGGGAGCGAGTCTCTGCATGGGTGAAGCCACACAAGGGGATGGGAACCAGCCCAGAGAAATTCCAGAGGGAGGGGCCGAGGGCAGGCCGGGTTGCAGTACACCCTTTCCTTGCCAGAACCTCAAACCCATGCCTGATTCAGAAGCCTGCTCCAAAGAGGCAGAAGAATCTGAATCAGAGTGCCTACCAGGATACACAGACGGGTGGGTAATCCTGTATCTTTCCCTACTTCATCTGTGGGTTATAACAAAGGAGTTAACACTGAGGGTCAACCCTTTCAAGATGGGGAACATACCTGATTGGTGGGAAAAACTGTTGTATATGCTTGAGATGGTGACCTCACGGTCGTACAAGCATGTTACCTGTCGGCCTGTATCGGGTAACCGGCTGGAAGCTTGGCACAACAGCAAAAGCATAACAGGCCCAGGCTGCTGTGTGAAAGGGGAAACTGAGGCACGCCGCCTCATGGCACTGAGAGCTAAATGCCGAGGTTCCTACGCCTTAACAGGTATTGCTATCTGTATCCTGTTAGCAATACTACACCCCAACCCATTTTCAGGCGCCCGGGGACCAGGAACCTCGCATTTTGCTAAAACCATTACGAATGACACCATGTGGTGTGTCGGTACTGAAAAGGGGTGTGACCAAAGACAAACAGGGGCTTTATGTGTACTGCCTCCGCCATGGACAGTGTCCAAGTCTCTGGCAGTAAGTTCAGGAGGAGGGTGTGACGGTGTTCCCCATAAAACTTTATGGGGAGATGCTTATAAATGTATATATGTAACTAGAATATGTTTTATGCTACATGTGCCATGTAACATATCGCTGTGAAAGTTATGACCTACTGAATTTACTCCTCCTGTTTGTATGCATGTATCATTGTTGTAGTTGGAGTTATGAAGATTGGTTTTATATTTGCTGGTTTTGTACATAGCCCTTTTAAGTGCATGGGATCATCTTTGGAGCAAAGAATGTGCCTGTTAAATGCGAGCACTTGACAGACCAAAGACGTTGCAGACCCCAATCCACATTGGGGCCGGGTCTGGAATGCAACTGGTTAGACTGGTTAGGGCGCATGGACAGGTGACTTGCCCATGTGATCCCAAAACTCCAGGGCAACTGGATCCTACGCAGGGAGAGGAAGAAAGGCTATAAAAGCCCTTGCAAGACCCTTCCATTTTGTCTTCAGCTGGCTAAAGGGAGAGGCTCTCCACCCCCCCCAGGACATTCCTGAGGGGAACTGAATAAAGGACAAAGACACTAGGGGGTGTGAGCGACTGCTGGACCCAGGCTAATTCTACAGCCTGTAAAATGGAAAATATCCGAATCTGGTGAGGCTTTTTTCTGTGTTAACTTTGAATAGACATAGACGTGCGTGTTTTATTTTATTTTACTAAGTAACTTGCTTTTTTCTGTCTGTCACTACTTGAACTCACTTAAATCCTATTTTCTGTACTTATTAAAATCACTTTTTACTTATTAAGTTTCCTTGAGTACGAGTTGGTGCCTGGGGAAAGTGAACAGTTGTGCACATCTTTCTATCTTTGAAATAGAAGGCGAACTATTTATGAGTTTACCCTGTATAAGCTTTATACAGGGTAAAACGGATGTATTAAGGGTTTGAACCTCCGTGGAGTTGAGCAGCTGGGTGTCAAAGGCAAGAGCGCTTCCAGGGGCCTTACAGTGGTGAGTGGACTTGGTTCGGACCTGGGTCTGTGTTTGCAGCAGATCAGTGGAATCTGGCTCAAAACAGACAGGATTCGGGAGTCCCAAGCTGGAAAAGGCCTGGAAGCAGGGGCAGAAGTAGCCTTGGCACACCAGGTGGCAGCACCAAGCAGGTCTCTGTGGCCCCAACCCGTCACAGGGACCGTTTCTTCGGAGGAGCCAGCTCTTGTCTCAGGGAATAGATCTACTAGAGGGTCACTTCCCTGCTCCTCCCAATGTCCACACACGGCCAGCACCACATTCCCCCTGTCATAATATGGCTTCATCATATTGACATGGTACACCCGGCAGTGGTGTGCCCGGTTAGACAGCTCCACCACATAATTTACCTCATTTAGCTGCTTGACAACCTTGAAAGGGCCTTCCCAAATGGCCTGCAGCGTGTTTTTCCTCACGGGGATGAGAACCATCACCTGATCCCCGGTGGCGTAGTCACGGGCCCGTGCCGTGCAGTCGTACCAGGCCTTTTGCTTCCTCTGGGCTCTGGCCAGATTTCCCTTGGCCAGGCCCATGAGCTCAGTAAATCTCTCTCGGAAGGTCAGGACATACTCCACCACTGACTCTCCCTCGGGGGCAGCCTCCCCCTCCATTCGTCTCTCATCAGGTCCAGGGGCCCCCTCACCCTCCTGCCGTATAACAGTTCGAAGGGCGAGAATCCGGTAGACTCCTGGGGCACTTCCCTGTACGCGAAAAGTAGGTGCGGTAGGTACTTGTCCCTGTCCTGCGGGTGCTGGTTCATAAAGGTTTTCAGCATCATCTTTAGCGTCCCATTGAACCTCTCCACCAGCCCACTGGACTGGGGATGATATGCTGAGGCCCAGCTGTGCCGGACCCCACATTTCTCCCACGAGCACCGGAGCAGGGCCGACATGAAGTTGGACCCTTGGTCTGTCAGGACTTCCTTGGGGAACCCCACTCAGCTGAAAATGGTCAGCAGCGCATCCGCCATGGTGTCTGCTTCAATGGAGGATAAGGGCACCACCTCGGGGTAGCGGGTGGCGAAATCTACCACCACCAGAATGTATTTCTTCCCCGACCGAGTTGTCTTGCTGAGAGGCCCCACTATGTCCATAGCCACCTTCTGGAAGGGCTCCTCTATGATGGGCAAAGGCCTCAAAGCCGCTTTCCGCTTGTCCCGAGCCTTCCCCACCCGCTGGCAGGGGTCACAGGACCGGCAGTACTGATGGACAGTTGTAAAGACCCCAGGCCAGTAAAAGTTCTGTAGCAGCCTCTGCCTGGTGCGCCGGATTCCCAGGTACAGTAGCTTGCGGCGATACTTCTGGGGGACCACCAGCTGCCTCCTGATCCCCCATGTCTCCATCTCACCGGGGGGAGCCCATTCCCGGTACAGGAACCCCTTCTCCCAGAGGAACCTCTCCTGGCAGCCTCTCCACATGGTCTGCACCTCCCTGCGGTCGGCCAGGTCCCTGAGCTTCCGCAAGGAGGGATCTCTCTGTAACTCCGCCTGGAACTCAGCCGCTGGGGAAGGGATAGGAGCCTGCTCCCTTGTGCTGTCTGTGTCTGAGGCTGCAGCCTCTCTGCGCATGGTCCTGGGGTACTCCCTTCCCACTGGGGCAGGGTCCTGCACCCTGTGCGAGGCACCCTCTCCGAGGCCCGGGCGTAGCGCCCCTTGCCAGCTCTGGCTACGGGTCACGACCAGGGTGTCCAGGGATTCATTGGGCCAGTCTTCTAGGTCCCCCCCCATCAGTACCTCAGTGGGCAAATGCTGGTGCACCCCTATGTCCTTGGGGCCCTCCTTGGCACCCCATTTCAGGTGTACCCTCGCCACGGGTACCTTGAACGGGGTCCCTCCCACCCCTGTTAGGGTCAGGTAGGTGTTGGGTACCACCCGCTCTGGGGCCACCACCTCGGGCCGGGCCAGCGTCACCTCCGCGCCCGTATCCCAGTATCCAGTGACCTTCCTCCCATCTATCTCCAGGGGAACAAGGCACTCTCTCCGGAGGGACAGCCCCATGCCCACCCTATAAACTGAGAACCCTGAGTCTGGAGCATCCAGCCCCCCTCCTCTGGGCTGTCGGCCCCTCGTCCGGCTGGGTCCCTACCCAGTTAACCCGGTGCGGGTTTGGTCTGCTCAGTCTGTCTCTGATCTTGGGGCACTGGGACCGTAAGTGGCCCCTCTGGCCGCAGTGATAGCAGCTCATGTCCCATTGGTCCCCTCGAGCAGGTCGGTTGGTTCTGATGTCGGAGGTTCCCCTCGGGAGGGGGTTCTCCCTATTTCCCCTTTGGGAGGTCCCATGGTGACTCTCTTGCTGCCTCAGGGTGGGCCTGCTCCTTTGGGATTCCTCCCTGCCACCCCTTGACCGTCTGTTCACAAACTCGTCGGCCAGCCACCGTGCGTGCTGCGGGCTCCCTGGATTTTTGTCCATCAACCATAGCTTCAGGTCTGATGGGCACTGTTCATACAGCTGTTCCAGTACGAATAGTTTGAGCAGGCCCTCCATAGTTTGGGCCCCAGCGGTCCACTTGCGGGCGTATCCATGTATCCGGTTGGCCAGTTGTAGGTACGTGATCTCAGGGGTTTTTCGCTGACCCCGGGACCTTTGACGGTACATCTCGGGAGTCAGCCCAAACTCACAGAGCAGGGCCTTTTTGAACAGTTCATAGTCCCCAGTCTACGTCTCTTTCATTCGGCCGTACATGTCCAGGCCTGCAGGGTCTAGTAAGGGGGTGAGATACTGGATCTTGTCTGCAGGGTCAACCGTGGGCAACCTGCAGGCATTCTCAAAGGCCGCCAGGAAGCTGTCTATGTCTTCCCCTTCCTTACGCCGGGCCAGGAAGTTACAATCAAACTTCCCTGTAGTCTTGGGTCCCCCCTCACTCACCGCAGTCTGGCCAGCTCCAGCTCATGCTGGCGTTTTTTCTCCTCATGCTGGCGTTGTTTCTCCTTCTCTTGCACCTCATGCTGACGCTGCTTTTCGCGATCCTCCAGCTCCTTCATTTTCATCTCCCAATCCAGCCGCCTCCACTGCTGGGATGGGGAGCTCCTCCGGGAAGATCCCCTGCTGGCCGCTGGGTCAGGTGCCCTCGGTATTTGCTGGGCTTTCCCCAACCTCTCCCCTGTGCAGAGGCGAGAGGGGTCTTGGGATGTCCTCGGCAGCAGTCTGACCCCTCCCAGCCAGGTCAGGCCCTGGGGCCCATGCTGCGTCTGTCGGGCGGCTTCCCCCAGGGACAGGGATCGGGTCATCCAAGCAATCCTTCTCCTCCAGTTACGCAATCAGCTGGTCTTGGGTGGACTTCCCAATGCGCAGCCCCCTCTGCCTGCACAGCTCCACCAGGTCGTTCTTACGGTGCTTAGCATACATCTTCCTGTTGGCCACTCTCAGGCCTGTGCGGTCTTGGCCCCCACGGTTTCCAGGAGGAACCCCTAGTGTGCCAGCCCTTCTCACTGGTCACACCCCTCAGGGTTAAGCGTAACTAATCCACCCCCTGAAACCGCTTCTCTCTGCCTCTTCAGCAACCTGCTCCCCGTCAATCCCCCTTCGTTGTACTGCTCTCCAGTCACTTACTGGATGGCTATAAACTGTTCAGGAAGGATAGGCAGGGCAGAAAAGGTGCGGGAGTTTCGTTGTATGTAAGAGAGCAGTATGACTGCTCAGAGCTCCAGTATGAAACTGCAGAAAAACCTGAGGGTGTCTGGAGGGTGGGGGTGGAGGTGAGGGTGAGATTGAAGGTGAGGTGGGGGTGGGTTTGAGAGTCAGGGTGAGGGTAGGGGTGGGGTGAGGGTGAGTGTGGGGTCCAGGGTGAGGGTGTAGGTGAGGGTGGGGGTGAGAGTGAGGGTGAGGGTGGCCGTGGGGGGGGAGGGTGAGGTTGGAGGTGCGGTGAAGGTGATGGTGAGGGTGAGGGTGTGGGTGAGGGATATGGTGAGGGTGGGTTTGGGGTTGGGTTGTGGGAGTGATGGTGAGGGTGAGGTTGAGGGTTGGGGTTGGGGTGGCGGTGAGTGTGAGGTTGTGGGTGAGTGTGGGTGTGGAGGTGAGGGTGAGGGTGAGGGTGGGGGTGGTGTCGAGGGTGAGGGTAAGGGAGAGGGTTGGGGCGAGGGTGAGGGTCAGGGTGGGGGTGGGGGTGGGTTTGAGAGTGAGGGTGAGGGTAGGGGTGGGGTTGGGGTTGAGATTGAGGGTGAGGCTGAGGGTGAGGGTGAGTGTGGGGTCCAGGGTGAGGGTGGAGGTGAGGGTGGAGGTGAGAGTGAGGGTTAGGGTGGCCGTGGGGGGGGAGGGGGAGGTTGGGGGTGCGGTGAAGGTGAGGGTGAGGGTGAGGTTGTGGGTGAGGGTGAGGGATATGGTGGGGTTGGCGGTGAGGGTGAGGGTTTGGGTGGGGTGAGGGTGAGGTTGAGTGTGTGGGTCTGGTTGGGAGTGAGGGTGAGGCTGAGAGTGGGGCTGGGTGTGAGGGTGAGCGTGAGGGTGAGGGTAGGGGTGGGTGTGAGGGTGAGGGTAAGGGTGGGTGTGGGGATTAGGGTAAAGGTGGGTGTGAGGGTGAGGGTGAGGGTGTGGGTGGGGGTGAGGGTGGGGGTGGGGGTGAGTGAGGGTGAGGGTGAGTGTGAGATTGAGGGTGGGTGTGGGGGTGGGGGGTGAGGGTGAGGCTGAGGGTGGGTGTGGCGGTGGGGGTGAGGGTGAGTGTGAAGGTGAGGGTAGGGGTGGGTGTGGGATGAGGGTGAGGGTTAGGGTTAGGGTGATTGCGGGGGTGGATGTGAGGGTGAGGGTGAGTGTTGGGGTGGGGGTGAGGGTGAGGGTGAGCGTGGGGTTTGTGGTGGTGGTGAGGGTGAGGGTGAATGTGGGAGTGGGGGTGGGGGTGAGGGTGAGGGTGAGGGTGGGGGTGAGGGTGAGTGTGAGGGTGGTGATGTGGCTGTGGGTGGGGGGCTGACGGTGAGGGTGAGTGTTGGTGTGGGGGTTTGGGTGGAAGTGAGGGTGAGGATGGGTGAGAGGGACAGGGATCGGGTCATCCAAGCAATCCTTCTCCTCCAGCTACGCAATCAGCTGGTCTTGGGTGGACTTCCCAATGCGCAGCCCCCTCTGCCTGCACAGCTCCACCAGGTCGTTCTTACGGTGCTTAGCATACATCTTCCTGTTGGCCACTCTCAGGCCTGTGCGGTCTTGGCCCCCACGGTTTCCAGGAGGAACCCCTAGTGTGCCAGCCCTTCTCACTGGTCACACCCCTCAGGGTTAAGCGTAACTAATCCACCCCCTGAAACCGCTTCTCTCTGCCTCTTCAGCAACCTGCTCCCCGTCAATCCCCCTTCGTTGTACTGCTCTCCAGTCACTTACTGCAGGAAGTGCCGTTCATGGGGTGCAGAAGATCCCACCTCTGCCACCTGTTGTCACGGAGTGGGGGAATCAGGTCCTGCACCCCTCTTCCAGGGATTCAATGTGACTCTCAGCAAGCCAGTAGAACAGAAGGTTTATTGGGGTTGTCAGGAAAGAGTCCAAACAGAGCTTGTAACCAGGACCCCTCAGCTGGGGCCTTCTGGGGGGCAGGGAGCTTAGACCCCGGCTCTGGAGCTCTCTGCGTTTCACCACCCAGCTCCAAACTGAGAAAAAACCAGCCAAACCTCCAGCAGGCTCTTCCCCTCCTCCGCGGTCCCTCCTCTCGCCTTTTACCATTCTCCCAGCCAAAGGTGTCACCTCCCAGCCCCCGTCCTGGCTCATGTTACAGCCTCAGGTAAAGTCTCACATTCCCAATGCAGACTTTTCCAATGCAGGCAGCCTCCCAGGTCAAATCCATCTCGCTCTCTACTCCGTGACAGAGGGTGAGGGTGGGGGTGGGGGTAAGGGTGAGGGTGGGGATGAGGGTGAGGGCGGGGGTGATGGTGAATGTGAGGCTGGGAGTTGGGTGGAGGTGAGGGTGATGGTGAGTGTGAGGGTGGGGACGTGGGTGGGGGTGAGGGTGACGGTGGGGGTGGGGGTGAGGTTGTGGGTTCGGGTGCGGGTGAGAGTGAGGGTGAGGGTTAGAGTTAGGTTTTCGATCAGGGTCAGAGTGAGGGTGATGGTGGGGGTGAGGGTGGGGGTGAGGGTGGGGGTAGGAGTTGGGATTAGGGTGGGGGTGAGGGTGGGTGTGGTGGTTAGGGTGAGGGTGGGAGCTGCGGTGGGAGTGGTGGTGAGGGTGAGGGTGGGAGTTGGATTGGGCGTTGGGCTGAGGGTAAGGATGAGGGATGCGTGGGGGTGGTTGTGAGGGTGAGCGTAAGGGTGGGGGTGGGGTTGTGCGTGGGCGTGGGCGTGGGTGTGTGTTTGAGGTTGAGGGTGAGGGTGATTGTGGGGGTGTGGGTGCAGGTTGGGTTGAGGGTAGTGTTGAGGATGAGGGTGATGATGAGGGTGAGGGTGGGAGTGGGGGTGGGGGTGAGGGTGACGGTGAGGGTGGGTGTGAGGCTGGAGGTGAGGATGAGAGTGAGGGTGAGTAGGAGGGTGGGGTGGGGTCAGGGTGAGGGTGAGGGTGAGATTGAGGGTGAGGGTGCGGCTGGGGCTGGGGGTGAGGTTGAGTGTGAGGGTTATGGTGGGGTTTTGGTTTAGGGTGAGGGTGAGGGTGGGGATTTGGGTGGGGAGTGGGGGTGAGGGTGAGATTGAGGGTGATTGTGCGAGTGGTAGTGAGGGTGTGGGTGAGGGTGGGGGTTTGGGTCGGAATTAAGATGAAGGTGAGGGTGGGGGAGAGGGCGGGCGTTGGGTTGGGGTTGAGGGTGAGGGTGAGGGTGGGAGTGGGGTGAGGGTGAGGCTTAGGGTGAAGGTGAATCTGGGGGTGAGGGTGAGGGTGACGGTGGGGGTGGGGGTGAGCGGGTGGGTGTGGGTGAGTTGAAGGTGGGGTGGGGGTTGGGTTGAGGGTAGTGTTGAGGATGAGGGTGATGGTGAGGGTGGGAGTGGGAGTGGGGGTGAGGGTGACGGTGAGGGTGGGGGTGAGGGTGGAGGTAAGGCAGAGGGTGAGCATGATGGTTAGCGTCGGGCTGGGGTGAGGATGAGGGTGAGGGTGAGGAGGAGGGTGGGGGTGCGGGTGAGGATCAGTGTGAGGGGAGGAGGAGGGTGGGGGTGGGGGTCGGGGTGAGGGTGAGGGTGGGTGTGGGCTTGAATGTGAGGGTGAGTGTGGGGGTGGGGTGAGGTTGAGGGTGAGGGTGTGGGAGAGAGTGAGGGTGGGGGTGGAGGTGGGGGTGAGGGTGATGGCGACCGTGGGCTTGGGGTTTAGGGTGAATGTGAGTGTGGGGGTGGGGGTTTGGTGTGTGTGAGGGTGAGGGTGAGTGTTAGGGTTAGGGTTAGGGTTAGGGTTAGGGTGTGGCTGAGGGTGAGGGTGAGGGTGGGGTGGGGTTGCGGTGGGGGTTGGGGTTAGGGTGAGGGTGGGAGTGGAGGTTACTGTGAGGGTGCGGGTGAGGTTGGGAGTGGAGTGGCGGGGAGGGGGAGGGAGAGGGTTAGGGTTGGGGTGGGAGTTGGTGTGAGGGTGGGGGTTGAGGTGTGAGTGAGGGTGAGGGTGAGAGTGGGGGTGGAGAGGAGGGTGAGCGTAAGGGTGGGGGTGTGGTTGGGCGTGTGCCTAGTCCTGGGTATGAGTTTGTGGGTGAGGGTGAGGGTGATTGTGGGGGTTGAGGTAAGGCTTGCGGGTGAGTGTGGGGGATGGGATGGGGGGGATGGGGAAGGTGAGGGTGGGGGTGGTGGTCGGGGTGAGGGTGATGGTGACGGTGGGCTTGGGGTTAGAGTTAGGGTGAGGGAGAGGGAGGGTGGGGTGGGGTTAGGGGTTAGGGTGAGGGTGATGATGAGGGTGGGGTTTGGGGTGACGGTGAGGGTGAATTTGAGGGTGGGGGTGGGGTTGAGGTTGGGGGTTGGGAAGAGGGTGAGGGTAAGGGTGGGTGTGGAGGTGAGGGTCAGGGTGGGAAGGGGGGTGGAGGTAGAAGTGAGGGTGAGTTTGAGTGTGAGGGTGAGCGTGGGTGTAGGGGTGGGGGTGTGGTTCGGGGTTAGGGTGAGTGTGGCGGTGGCGGTGGGGGTGAGGGTGAGGGTGGGGTGAGGATGAGCGTCAGTGAGAGGAGGAGGGTGGCGGTGGGGTCGTGGTGAGGATGAGGGTGGGGATGGGGTGGGCTTGCGGGTGAGTGTGGGGACGGGATGGGGGGATGGGGAGGGTGAGGGTGGGGGTGGTGGTCGGGGTTAGGGTGATGGTGACGGTGGGCTTGGGGTTAGAGTGAGGGTGAGGGTAAGGGTGTGGTTGGGGGTGGGGGTTTGGGTGGGTGTCATGGTGAGGGAGAGGGTGAGGGTGGGGTGGGGTTAGGGGTTAAGGTGAGGGTGAGGGTGAGTGTTGGGGTGTGAGTGGGGGTGAGGGTGTGAGTGGGGGTGGGGGTGAGGGTGAGCGTAAGGTTTGGGGTGGGGGTGGAGTTGTGCGTGGGCGTGATTTTGTGGTTGAGGTTGAGGGTGATTGTGGGGTTGGGGTAAGGGTGAGGGTGAGGGTCGTGGTGCGGGTGGGGTTTGGAGTGAGGGTGAGGGTGGGGGTGGGGTTGGGGTTAGGGATAGGGTTGAGGGTGAGGGTGAGGGTGAGGGTGGGGATCGGAGTGGGGGTCAGAGTGATGTTGGGAGTGGAGGTTGAGGTGGGGATGAGGGTGAGGGTGTGGGTGAGGGTGGGGATGAGGGTGGGGGTAAAGGTGAGGATGAGGGTGAAGACGATGGCAAGGGTAGGGTTGGGAGTCAGGGTGATGTTGAGGGTGAGGGTGGGGGTGAGGGTGGGAGAGAGGGTGAGGGTGGGGTGGAGTGCGGTTGAGGATGACGGACACGTTGAACTTGGGGGTTAGGGTAAAGGTGAGGGCAAGGGTGAGGGTGAGGGTGGGGGTGGGGGTGGGAGTGGGGGTGAGCGTGAGGGTGAGGGTGGGGTTGCGATTGAGGATGACGGTGATGGTGAACTTGGGGGTTAGGGTAAAGGTGAGGGCGAGGGTGAGGGTGGGGGTGGGGTTTGGGGTGAGGGTGAGGGTGTGGGTTAGGGTTAGGGTGAGGGTGACAGTGGTGGTGAGGGTGGGGGTGGGGATGAGTGTGAGGGGTGATCGTGGGGGTGGGTGGGGGCGGGGGTTGCGGTTAGGGTTAGGGTGAGGGTGGGTGCGGGGGTCAGGGTGAGGGTGAGGGTGAGGGTGTGGGTGGGGGTGGTGGTGGTTACCCCCAACCCCCACCTCCACACTCACTCTCACCCTAACCGCAACCCCACCCCCACCCTCATGCTCACCCTCACCCTCACCTTCACCCTAAACCCCAAGCCCACCGTCACCATCGCCCTCACACCCACCCCCATCCCCGCCCTCACCCTCACCCTCCCCTCCACGCCCACTCCCCACACTCACCCCCTCCCCCACCCCGACTCTCACCCTCACGCTCACCCCCACTCCCACCACCACCTTCACCCTAACCCTACCCCCAACCCCACCCCCACCTCCACCCTCACCCTCACCCTCGCCTGAACCCTCCCCGCTCACCCCCAGCCCGATGTTCACCGTCACCCTCACCCTTACCCCCACACTCATACTCACCCTCACCCTCACCCTCACACACTCCCTCACTCGCAACCCCACTCTCACCCTCACCCCCACTGCCACCCCCACCCTCACGCTCACCCTCACCCTCATCCCCACACCCAACCCCACCCTCACCCTCACACTCACCCGCACCCTGACCCTCATCGTAACGCTCAACCTCACACCCACCCCCACCCCACCCCCACCCTGACGATCACACTCATCCTCACCCTCACCCCCAACCCCACCCTCACCCTCAACTCCACCCCCACTCCCCCACACTCAAACTCACCCACACGCCCTCCCCCACCAACCCCCACCCTCAGCCTCACCCACACCCACACCCTCACCCCACCCTCACCCCCACCCCCACCCACACTCTCACCCACACCCCAAACACCGCACTCAGCCTCCTCCTCACCCTCACCCTCATCTTCACCCCCACCCCACCCTCGCCCTCACCCTCACACCCAGCCCGATGTTCATCGTCACCCTCACACTTACCCCCAAACTCATCCTCACCCACACCCTCACCCTCACCCACTCCCTCACCCGCAACCCCACTCTCATCCTCACCCCCACTGCCACCCCCACCCTCACGCTCACCCTCACCCTCTTCCCCACCCCCAACCCGACCCCACCCTCACCCTCACACTCACCCGCACCCTCACCCTCATCGTAACGCTCAACCTCACCCCCACTCCCACCCCCACCCCACCCCCACCCTGACGATCACCCTCATCCTCACCCTCACCCCCACCCTCACCCTCACCCGAAACCCCGCACCCTCCGTAATCCTCACCCTAAACCAAAACCCACCCCTCACCCACCCTCACCCTCATCCTCACGCCCTCCTTCACCCGAACCCTAACCCTCACTCTCGCCCTCACCCCAAACCCCACCCCCACCCTCACCATCACCCCAAACCCCACCCACACCATCACCCTCACCCGCACCCCCACCCCCAACCTCACCATCACCCTCACCCTCACCCCAACCGCCCCCCCCACCCCCACCCTCATGATCACCCTCACCCTCACCTTCACGCTAAACCCCAAGCCCACCGTCACCATCGCCGTCACCTCCACCCCAACCCCACCCTCACCATCACCCTCACCTCCACCCCCACTCCCCCACACTCAAACTCACCCACACACCCTCCCCCACCCCACCCCACCCTCAAGCCCACCCCCACCCCCACTCTCACCCTCACGCTCACCCCCACTCCCACCACCACCTTCACCCTCACCCTACCCCCAACCCCACCCCCACCTCCA
Source organism: Chelydra serpentina (assembly GCA_037349315.1). Lineage (NCBI taxonomy): Eukaryota > Metazoa > Chordata > Testudines > Chelydridae > Chelydra > Chelydra serpentina. The sequence goes on from JBAIAC010000675.1 coordinate 50,508, forward strand.
CCCTCACCCCCACCCTCACCCTCACCCCCAGACTGACCCTCACCCTCACCCCGACCACCACTCTCAGCCTCCTCCTCACCCTCACCCTCATCTACACCACCACCCCACCCTCGCCCTCACCCTCACCCTCACACCCAGCCCGATGTTCACCGACACCCTCACCCTTACCCCCACACTCATCCTCACCCTCACCCCCACCCTCACTAGCAACCCCACTCTTACCCTCACCCCCACTGCCACCCCCACCCTCACGCTCACCCTCACCCTCATCCCCACCCCCAACCCGACCCCTAACCCCACCCTCACCCTCACACTCACCCGCACCCGCACCCTCATCGTAACGCTCAACCTCACCCCCAACCTGACGATCACACTCATCCTCACCCTCACCCCCAACCCCACCCTCACCTCCCCCCCACTCCCCCACACTCAAACTCACCCACACGCCCTCCCCCACCCCACCCCACCCTCTGCCTCACCCACACCCTCACCCCCACCCTCACCCCCACCCACACCCACACTCTCACCCTCACGCTCACCCCCATTCCCACCACCACCCTCACCCTCACCCTACCCCCAACCCCACCCCCACCCCCACCCTGACCCTCACACTCGCCTGAACACTCCCCGCTCACCCCCACCCTCACCCCCAGACTGACCCTCACCCTCACCCCGACCACCACTCTCAGCCTCCTTCTCACCCTCACCCTCATCTTCACCCCCACCTTCGCCCTCACCCTCACCCTCCCTCACACCCTAGCCCGATGTTCACCGTCACCCTCACACTTACCCCCACACTAATCGTCACCCCCACCCTCACTAGCAATCCATTCTCACCCTCACCCCACTGCCACCCCCACCGTCACGCTCACCCTCACCCTCATCCCCACCCCCAACCCGACCCCCAACCCCACCCTCACCCTCATCGTAACGCTCAACCTCACCCCCACCCCCACCCCACCCCCACCCTGACGAATCACCTCATCCTCACCCTCACCCCCACCACCACCCTCACCCGAAACCCCGCTCCCTCCGTAATCCTCACCCTAAGCCAAACCCACCCCTCACCCACCCTCACCCCCACCCTCAACCCCCACCCCCACCCACACTCTCGCCCTCACCCTCACACCAAACCCCACCCCCACTCTCACCCTCAACGTCAACTTAACCCCCCTCACCACACCCTCACCTGCACCCCCACCCCCACCCCCAACCTCACCATCACCTTCACCCCTACCCCAACCCCCACAATCTTCCTCAACCCTCACTCACACCCCAACCCTCACCCTCACGCCACCCTCACCCCCACACCAACCTGCAACCCTAACCTCACCCTCACAGCCATCCACACCCTCACCCTAACCTTCACCCTCTACCCCACCACCAGTCTCACCCTCCACGCACCCCACCATCTCCCCCACAGTCACCCTAACCCCGACCCACACGTCCACCCCCAACCTCACCCTCACCCTAACCACCACACCCACCCTCACCCCCACCCTAATCCCAACTGCTGCCCCCACCCCAACCTCACCCCCAACCTCACCCTCCTCTGACCCTAACCCTAACCCTAACTGTAACCATCACCCTCAGCCTCTCCCGCACCGGAACCCCCACCCCCACCCCCACCCCTCAATCCCAACCCCACCCTCATCCTCTCCCCCAACATCACCCCCCACCCTCAACCCCCAGTCTCACGCTAACATTCACCCCCATCCCCACCCTCACCGTAATGCACAACCTCACCCCCACCCTCACCCTGGGATAGTGAGGGTGAGGGTGGGCGTGGGGTGGGGAGGGAGCGTGAGGGTGGTCGTGAGCGCGGGGGTGAGAGTGAGGGTGACAGTGAGGGTGAGGGTCGGGGTGTGGGTTGCAGTGAGTGTGCGGTTGTGGGTGAGGGTTTGGCTGAGGGTGGGGATGGGCGGTTTGAGTGGGGGTGAGTTTATGGGAGGGGGTGGGGTGAGCGTGAGGGTGGGTGTGAGTTTACGGTTGAGCGTGAGGTTTGAACTGGGGTGGGGGTGAGCGTGAGGGTGAGGTTGACTGTTGGGGTGGGGGTTACAGTGAGGGTTGGGGTCGGGGTTAGGGTGAGGTTTAGGTTGAGGGTGAGATAGAGGGGGACAGTGGGGTGGGGGCTGAGGGTGAGGGTGGCGGTGTATTTAGGGATAGGGTGAGGGTGGGGGTTGGGGCTAGGGATCTGTACCAGAAGCTCAGCAGTACAGCTAAATGGCTTTTCTCACTAATGGGCTGTACCAAATTCAAAGCAGTTCCTTTAAAAACCTTTTGGAGGTGGATTACAGGAGAGATTTGGCAGTAGCAGTGAACATTATTCATAGCGAGGTATTCTCAGGAAAGGAACTGTACCTAAAGCCAACCAGTGCATCATAACGGCTTTTGGAGGAGGATTCCAGGTGAAATTCGTCTGTAGCAGTGAACAGAATTGAAATGCTTTTTGAGGCATTTTCAAAATCGAATAGGTACAAAAAGCGCAGTAAAACATCTAACGGACGTTTCAAAGAGGCTTCCAGGAGACATGTTTAACTTGCAGTGAACAGGATTGAATTGCTCGTAGTGAGGTATTCTCACGAACGGATCTGTACCTAAATCGCAGCATTACATTTAAATAGCTTTTGTAGGTGTATAACAGGAGAGATTAGGCTGTAGCAGTGAACAGGGTTGAATTGTGATTGCGAGGTATTCTTACAAACGGATGTGGACGAAAATCCACCAGTGCAGCTTAATTATTTTTGCTGTAGGATTCCAGGAGAAATTTAGTTGTAGCAGTGAAAAAATTGAAATGCTCTTTGCGAGGAATTTTCACGAACCGATCTGTACAAAATGCGCAGCAGAACATCTAACTGGCCTTTTTAAGAGGAGTCCTGGATAAATTTGGAACTTGCTATTAACAGGATTGAATTGTTCATTGCAAGGTATTCTCACGAACGGATCTGGACCAAAAGGGCAGCATTACATTTTGATAGCTTTTGTAGGTGTATGACAGGAGAGATTTGCAAAAGAGGTATTCTCACAAAAGGAACAGTAGGAAAAGCCAAGGAGTGCAGCCTAATTGATTTCTAGGACCAATCCTGGAAAAATGTAGTTGTAGCAGTTAAAAAATTCAAATGCTCTTTGTGAGAAATTTTCACGAACCGATCTCGTCAAAAAGCGCAGCAGAACATGTAACTGGCCTTTAAAGAGGATTGCAGGATAGATTGGAACTTGCTGTTAACAGATTGAAGTGTTCATTGTGAGGTATTCTCACGAACGGATCTGGACCAGAATCCCAGCATAACATTTAAATAGCTCTTTCAGGTGTATTACAGGAGCTATTGGGCAATAGCAGTGAACAGGTTTGAATTGCTCATTGCGAGATATTCCCACGAACGGATCTGTACGAAATATCCACCAGTGCGGAATAAGTACTTTCGGTGGAGGATTCCACGAGAAATTTAGTTGTAGCTGTGAACAAATTTGAAAGTTCTTCGTGAGGAATTTTCACGAACCGATCTGTACAAAATGCGCATCAGAACATCTTTAAAGAGGATGGCCTTTTAAAGAGGATGGCGGATTAATTTGGAACTTGCTGTTAACAGGATTGAATTGTTCATTGTAAGGTATTCTCACGAACGGATTTGTTCGAAAAGCCAACCAGTGCAGCATAACGGCTTTGGGAGGAGGATTCCATGTGAAAATTGGTCTGTAGCAGTGAAAAGAATTGAAAAGCTTTCTTTTGGAATTTTCATCAACTAATAGATACAAAAAAGCGCAGTAGAACGTCTAACGGGCGTTTCAAAGAGGCTTCCAGGAGAAATTTGGAACGTGCAGTAAACAGGATTGAATTCATCGAAGTGAGGTATTCTCACGAACGGATCTCTATGAAAATCGCAGCACTACACTTATATATCTATTGGAGAAGGATTCCAGGCGAGATTTGGCAGTAGCTGTGAACAGGGTTCAGTTATTCAAAACGAGGTACTCTCACAAGCGGTACAGTAGGAACTGCCAAGCAGTGCAGCCTAATTGATTTCTAGGAAAAATTCCTGGAGAAATTTAGTTGTAGCAATTAAAAAATAGAAATGCTCTTGGTAGGAATTTTCACCAACAAGAAGCACAGCTGCAGATCTAACTGTCGTATTTTAAGAGTATTCCAGGATAAATTTGGAACTTGCAGTGAAAAGAATTAAATTGTTCATTCTGAGGTATTCTTACGAAAGGATCTGTACCGAAAACGCAGCAGTACATTTAAAATAGCTTCTCGAGGTGGCTTACAGGAGAGATTTGGAAGTAGCAGTGAACAGGATTGAAATTGTTCATTGCGTGGTATTCTTACGAACGGATCTGTACCAAAATCGTAGCAGGACTTTTAAATACTTTTGGAGGACGATTCCGGGAGAAATGTAGTTGAAGCCTTGAAAAACTTGAAATGCTCTTTGTGAGGAATATTCACGAAGAAGAAGCCAGCTGCATATCTAACTGGCATATTTTAAGAGGATTCCAGGAAAATTTTGGAACTTGCCGTGGAAAGGATTAAATTGTGAGGTATTCTCACGAACGGATCTGTACCAAATTCGCAGCATAACGTTCTATTAGCTTTTGGAGGAGAATTCCAGGCGAAGATTTGGAACTATCTGTGACCAGGGTTGAACTGTTCATTGCGAGCTATTCTCACGAACGGATCTGTACGAAAAGCCCACCATTGCAGCATAATGGGTTTTTGAGAGGATTCCAGGAGAAATTTAGCTGTGGCAGTGAAAAAATTGAAATCCTCTTTGTGAGGCATTTTCACTAATCGATGTGCACATGAACCGCAGCATCACATCTAACTGGAGTTTTTAAGAGTATTCCAGGTTAATTTGGGAACTTGCTGTGAACAGGATTGAATTCAACATTGTGAGGTATTCTCACGAACGGATCTGTACCAAATTCGCAGAAGTTCTTTAAATAATTTTGGAGGAGGATTCCAGGAGAGATTTGGAAATATCAGTGACCAGGGTTGAATTGTTCATTCCGAGTTATTCTTACGAACGGAGCTGTACGAATAGCCCACCATTGCAGCATAATGGTTTTTGAGGAGGATTCCAGGAGAAATTTAGCTGTGGCAGTGAAAAAATTGAAATCCTCTTTGTGAGGCATTTTCACTAATCGATGTGCACATGAACCGCAGCATCACATCTAACTGGAGTTTTTAAGAGTATTTGGCAGTAGCTGTGAACAGGGTTCAGTTATTCAAAACGAGGTATTCTCACAAGCGGTACAGTAGGAACTGCCAAGCAGTGCAGCCTAATTGATTTCTAGGAAGATTCCTGGAGAAATTTAGTTGTAGCAATTAAAAAATAGAAATGCTCTTGGTAGGAATTTTCACCAACAAGAAGCACAGCTGCAGAGCTAACTGTCGTATTTTAAGAGTATTCCAGGATAAATTTGGAACTTGCAGTGAAAAGAATTAAATTGTTCATTCTGAGGTATTCTTACGAAAGGATCTGTACCGAAAACGCAGCAGTACATTAAAATAGCTTCTCGAGGTGGCTTACAGGAGAGATTTGGAAATATCAGTGACCAGGGTTGAATTGTTCATTCCGAGTTATTCTTATGAATGGAGCTGTACGAAAAGCCCACCATTGCAGCATAATGGGTTTTTGAGGAGGATTCCAGGAGAAATTTAGTTGTAGCAGTGACAAAATTGAAATGATCTTTATGAGGAATTTTCACGAAGAAGAAGCCCAGCAGCAATTTTAACTGGCGTTTTTAAGAGGATTCCCGGAAAAATATGGAACATGCTGTGAAAAGGCTTAAATTGTACATGGTGAGGTATTCTCACCAATAGATCTGTACCAAAATCGCAGCATTACATTCTAATAGCTTTTGGAGGTGGATTACAGGAGAGATTTGGCAGTAGCAGTGAACAGGATTTAATTGTTCATTGTGAGGTAGTCTTAGGAACGGATCCGTACCAAAATCGTAGCAGTACTTTTAAAAACTTTTGGAGGAGGATTCCAGGAGAGATTTGGAAATATCAGTGACCAGGGCTGAATTGTGCATTGCGAGGTATTCTCACGAACGGATCTGTACAGTGCAGCATAATTACTCTTTGAGGAGGATTCCAGGAGAAATTTAATTGTAGCAGTGAAAAATTTTTTCACGAACCGATGTGTACACGAAGCGCTGCATCACATCTAACTGGAGTTTTTAAGAGGATTCCAGGATAAATTTGGAACTTGCTGTAAACAGGATTGAATAGTTCATTGAGAGGTATTCACGAACGGATCTCTACGAAAAGCCAAGTGCAGCATAATTAATGGCTTTTGGAGGAGGATTCCAGGTTAAATTTGTCTGTAGCAGTGAACAAAATAGAAATGCTTTGTGAGGCATTTTCAAAAACTAATAGGTACAATAATCGCAGTAGAACATCTAACGGGCGTTTCATAGAGGCTTCCAGGAGACATTTGGAACTTGCAGTGAACAGGATTGAATTGATCGTAGTGAGGTATTCTCACGAACGGATCTGTACGAAAAGCCAACAAGTAGCGCATAACTGCTTTTGGAGGAGATAGTCCAGTGCAAGAAGCGAAGCAGCAAACCTAACTGGCGTTTTTAAGAGGATTCCAGGATAAATTTGGTTCTTGTTCTGAACAGGAATGAATTGTTCATTGCGCGGTATTGCGTGGATGTGGCTTGGGGTTTGAGGGTGAGGGTGATTGTGGGGGTTGGGTTAAGCGTGAGGGTGAGGTTGAAGGTTAGGGTTGGGGAGGGGGTAGGGGTGGGGGTGAGAGTGAGGGTGGGGTGGGGGTGAGGGTGAGGAAGAGGGTGCGGGTTGGGGGTGGGGATTAGGTTGAGGGTGAGGGTGGGGGTGAGGGTTAGGAAGAGGGTGCGGGTTGGGGGTGGGGATTAGGTTGAGGGTGAGGGTGTGGGTGAGGGTTAGGGTGGGGGGGTGGGGTTTGGGGTGGCGGTTGTGGTGAGGGTGAGGTTGAGGGTTAGGGTTGGGGTGGGGGTAGGGGTGAGGGTGAGGGTGGGGTTGGGGGTGGCGGTTGGGGTGAGGGTTGGGTGGGGATTAGGATGAGGGTGGGAGTGAGGCTCACGGTGATGGTGAGGGTGTGGTTGGGGGTGGGGTTATGGGTGAGGGTGGGGGTGGGGGTGGGCTGGGGGAGGGGGGGAGGGTGAGGTTAATGGTGAGGGTGGGGTTTGGGGTGAGGGTGGGGGTGGGGGTGGGGTTGAAGATGGCGGTTGGGGTGAGGGTTAGGTTGAAGGTTAGGGTTCGGGAGGGGGTAGGGGTGGGGGTGAGAGTGAGGGTGGGGTGGGGGGTGAGGTAGAGGGTGCGGGTTGGGGGTGGGGATTAGGTTGAGGGTGAGGGTGGGGGTGAGGCTCACGGTGATGGTGACGGTGGGGTTGGCGGTGGCGGTGGCGGTTGGGCTGAGGGTGGGCGTGGGGTGGGGTGGGTGAGGTTGGGGGTGGCGTGGTGGGGTGGGTGAGGGTGGGGGTGTGAGTGAGGGTTAGGGTTAGGGCTATGGTTATGGATAGGGTGAGGGGTGAGAATGAGGCTGAGGGTGGGGGAGTAACGCTCAACCTCACCCTTACCCCCACCCCACCCTAACCCTAACCCCAACCCTCACTCACGGACTCAACCTCAACCTCACCCTCACTCCAACCCCCATCCCCACACCCACCCCCAATCTCACCCTCACCCAAACCCCACCTCACCCTCACCTTCACCCTCACCTCCACCCCCATTCCCACCTCCATGTTCACCGTCACCCTCACCCTTACCCCAACACCCACAATCACCCTCACCCTCAAACCCACGCCCACACCCAGGAACACCCCACCCACAGCCCCACCCTTACGCTCACTCCCACCCCACCCGCACCCTCTCCCTCACTCTCATCCCCTCTCTGACCCTCAGCCTCACTCCCACCCTCACCACCTATCCTCACCCTCACTCTCACCCCACCCTCAACCTCACCCTCACCCTAACCCCCACCCCAACCCTCACCATCACCCTGACACCTACTCCCAGGATGAGCATTACAGTGAGGGTGCGGGTGAGGGTGAGGGTAGGGGTGGATGTGGGTTGGGTGTTGGGTTGAGAGGAGGTGAGGGTGTGAGTGGGGGTGACGGTGAGGGTGGGGGGGGGGTGAGGGTCAGGGTGGGAGTGCGAGTGGCGGTTTGGGTGATGGTGTGGGTGAGGGTTTCGTGGGTGTGGCGATGAGAGAGAGGGTGACGGTGAGCGTGAGGTTGAGGGCAGTGCTGTGGATGAGAGTGAGGGTGAGGGTGAGAGTGTGGGTTGTTGTGGGGGTGGGGGGTGAGGGTGATGGTGGGGGTGGGGGTGAGGGTGAGGGTGGGGGTGGGGGTGAGGGTGAGGGTGGGGTTGTGGGTTACGGTGGGGGTGATGGTGAGGTGATGGTGAGGGTGACGTTTGGGTTGAGGGTGAGGGTGAGGATTAGGGTGGGAGTGGGAGGTGAGAGGGGTGGTTGGGGTGAGGGTGAGGTTGAGCGTGAGGGTGAGGGTTAGGATTAGGCTGAGTGTGAGAGTGAGGGGTGAGTGTGAGGGTAAGGGTGAGTGAGGGTGTGGTTAGGAGTGGGGTGAGGGTGAGGGTGGGAGTAGGGGTGGGGGTGAGAGTGGGAGTGGGGGTCAGGGTGAGGGTGAGGGTGGGGGTGGGGCGAGGGTGTGGGTGAGAGTGAGAGAGAGGGTGAGGGTGGGACTGTGGTTGGGGGTGAGGGTGAGGGGGAGGGTGGGGTTTTGTTTTACTGTGAGGGTGAGGGTGGGGGTTTGGGTGGGGGTGGGGGTGAGGGTTGGGGTGGGGATGGGGTTGTGGGTCGGGGATAGGATGAGGTTAGTGTGGGGAAAGAGGGCGGGGGTGGGGTTGAGTGTGATGGTGCGGGTGGGGGTGGGGTGAGGGTGAGGATTAGGGTGAAGGTGAGTCTGGGGGTGAGGGTGAGGGTGAGGCTTAGGGTGAAGGTGAGTCTGGGGGTGAGGGTGAGGGAGGGGTTGTGGTGGGGTGAGGGTGCGAGTGTGGGTAAGGGTGAGTGTGTGGGTGGTGGTGGTGGTGGGGTTGAGGGTAGGGTTGATGATGAGGGTGAGGGTGAGGTTGGTGGTGGGAGTTGGGGTGATGGTGAGGGTGGGAGAGGGGTTGGGGGTGAGGGTGAGGGTGGGGGTGAGCGTGAGCGTGAGGATGGGGGTAAGGGAGAGGGTGAGGGTGAGCGTCGGGCTGGGGTGAGGGTGAGGGTGAGAGCGACGGTGGGGGTGGGGGTGAGGATGAGGGTGAGGGTGAGGAGGAGGGTGGGGGTGCTGTTGAGGATCAGGGTGAGTGTGAGGAGGAGGATGAGGTGGAGGTCGGGGTGAGGGTGAGGGTGGAGGTGGGGTGGGGATGGGGTGAGGTTGAGGGTGAGGGTGAGGGTGGTGGTGGGGGTGGGGGTAAGGGTGATAGTGACGGTAGGCTTTGGAGTTAGGGTTAGGGTTAGGGTTAGGCTGAGGGTGAGAGTGAGGGTGGGGGTGGGTGTGAGGGTGAGGGTAAGGGTGGGGGTGGGGTGGCGGAGGGGGTTGGGGTGAGGGTGAGGGTGAGTGTGGTGGTGGGAGTGCTGGTGAAGGGTGAGGGAGAGGGTGAGGGTGAGGGTGAGGGTGGGGGTGGGGGTGGGAGTGCTGGTGAAGGGTGAGGGAGAGGGTGAGGGTGGGGGTGTGGTTTGGGGGTGAGGGTGAGGGTGAGGGTGGGGTTGGGGTGTGAGTGATTGTAAACTGGGAGTGGGGGTGGGGGTGAGGGTGAGCGTAAGGGTTGGGGTGGGGTTAGGGGTGTGCCTGGTCGTGGGTATGGGTTTGTGTGTGAGGGTGAGGGTGATTGTGAGGGTTGGGGTAAGGGTGAGGGTGATGGTGGGGTTGGGGTGGGAGTTGGGGTGAGGTCGAGGGTGAGGGTGAGGGTTACGGATAGGGTGAGTGTGAGGGTTGGACGTGGGGGTGGGAGTGGGGGTGAGGGTGAGGATGAGCATTACGGTGAGGGTGCGGGTGAGGGTGAGGGTGGGGGGGATGTGGGTTGGGTGTTGGGCTGAGAGTGAGGGTGAGGGTGAGAGTGCGGGTGTGAGTGGGGGTGGGGGTGGGGGTGAGGGTCAGGGTGGGAGTGCGAGTGGCGGTTTGGGTGACGGTGTGGGTGAGGGTGATTGTGGGTGTGGCGATGAGAGAGAGGGTGACGGTGAACGTGAGGTTGAGGGCAGTGCTGTGGATGAGGGTGAGGGTGAGAGTGTGGGTTGTTGTGGGGGTGGGGGTGAGGGTGAATGTCGGGGAGGGGGTGAGGGTGAGGGTGGGGTTGTGGGGTACGGTGGGGGTGAGGGTGAGGGGGGGTGGGTGACAGTGAGGCTTGGGGTTGGGGAGGGGGTGGGGGTTAGGGTGAGGGTGGGTGCGGGGGTCAGGGTGAGGGTGAGGGTGAGGGTGTGGGTGGGGGTGGTGGTGGTTACCCCAACCCCCACCTCCACACTCACTCTCACCCTAACCGCAACCCCACCCCCACCCTCATGCTCACCCTCACCTTCACCCTAAACCCCAAGCCCACCGTCACCATCGCCCTCACACCCACCCCCATCCCCGCCCTCACCCTCACCCTCCCCTCCACGCCCACTCCCCCACACTCACCCCCTCCCCCACCCCGACTCTCACCCTCACGCTCACCCCCACTCCCACCACCACCTTCACCCTAACCCTACCCCCAACCCCACCCCCACCTCCACCCTCACCCTCACCCTCGCCTGAACCCTCCCCGCTCACCCCCAGCCCGATGTTCACCGTCACCCTAACCCTTACCCCCACACTCATACTCACCCTCACCCTCACCCTCACACACTCCCTCACTCGCAACCCCACTCTCACCCTCACCCCCACTGCCACCCCCACCCTCACGCTCACCCTCACCCTCATCCCCACCCCCAACCCCACCCTCACCCTCATACTCACCCGCACCCTGACCCTCATCGTAACGCTCAACCTCACACCCACCCCCACCCCACCCCCACCCTGACGATCACACTCATCCTCACCCTCACCCCCAACCCCACCCTCACCCTCAACTCCACCCCCACTCCCCCACACTCAAACTCACCCACACGCCCTCCCCCACCAACCCCCACCCTCAGCCTCACCCACACCCACACCCTCACCCCCACCCTCACCCCCACCCCCACCCACACTCTCACCCACACCCCGAACACCGCACTCAGCCTCCTCCTCACCCTCACCCTCATCTTCACCCCCACCCCACCCTCGCCCTCACCCTCACACCCAGCCCGATGTTCATCGTCACCCTCACACTTACCCCCAAACTCATCCTCACCCACACCCTCACCCTCACCCACTCCCTCACCCGCAACCCCACTCTCATCCTCACCCCCACTGCCACCCCCACCCTCACGCTCACCCTCACCCTCTTCCCCACCCCCAACCCGACCCCACCCTCACCCTCACACTCACCCGCACCCTCACCCTCATCGTAACGCTCAACCTCACCCCCACTCCCACCACCACCCCACCCCCACCCTGACGATCACCCTCATCCTCACCCTCACCCCCACCCTCACCCTCACCCGAAACCCCGCACCCTCCGTAATCCTCACCCTAAACCAAAACCCACCCCTCACCCACCCTCACCCTCATCCTCACGCCCTCCTTCACCCGAACCCTAACCCTCACTCTCGCCCTCACCCCAAACCCCACCCCCACCCTCACCCTCACCATCACCCCAAACCCCACCCACACCATCACCCTCACCCGCACCCCCACCCCCAACCTCACCATCACCCTCACCCTCACCCCAACCGCCCCCCCACCCCCACCCTCATGATCACCCTCACCCTCACCTTCACGCTAAACCCCAAGCCCACCGTCACCATCGCCCTCACCTCCACCCCAACCCCACCCTCACCATCACCCTCACCTCCACCCCCACTCCCCCACACTCAAACTCACCCACACACCCTCCCCCACCCCACCCCACCCTCAAGCCCACCCCACCCCCACTCTCACCCTCACGCTCACCCCCACTCCCACCACCACCTTCACCCTCACCCTACCCCCAACCCCACCCCCACCTCCACCCTCACCCCCACCCTCACCCCCAGACTGACCCTCACCCTCACCCCGACCACCACTCTCAGCCTCCTCCTCACCCTCACCCTCATCTACACCACCACCCCCACCCTCGCCCTCACCCTCACCCTCACACCCAGCCCGATGTTCACCGACACCCTCACCCTTACCCCCACACTCATCCTCACCCTCACCCCCACCCTCACTAGCAACCCCACTCTTACCCTCACCCCCACTGCCACCCCCACCCTCACGCTCACCCTCACCCTCATCCCCACCCCCAAACCGACCCCTAACCCCACCCTCACCCTCACACTCACCCGCACCCGCACCCTCATCGTAACGCTCAACCTCACCCCCAACCTGACGATCACACTCATCCTCACCCTCACCCCCAACCCCACCCTCACCTCCCCCCCACTCCCCCACACTCAAACTCACCCACACGCCCTCCCCCACCCCACCCCACCCTCTGCCTCACCCACACCCTCACCCCCACCCTCACCCCCACCCACACCCACACTCTCACCCTCACGCTCACCCCCATTCCCACCACCACCCTCACCCTCACCCTACCCCCAACCCCACCCCCACCCCCACCCTGACCCTCACACTCGCCTGAACACTCCCCGCTCACCCCCACCCTCACCCCCAGACTGACCCTCACCCTCACCCCGACCACCACTCTCAGCCTCCTTCTCACCCTCACCCTCATCTTCACCCCCACCTTCGCCCTCACCCTCACCCTCACACCCAGCCCGATGTTCACCGTCACCCTCACACTTACCCCCACACTAATCGTCACCCTCACCCCCACCCTCACTAGCAATCCCATTCTCACCCTCACCCCCACTGCCACCCCCACCGTCACGCTCACCCTCACCCTCATCCCCACCCCCAACCCGACCCCCAACCCCACCCTCACCCTCATCGTAACGCTCAACCTCACCCCCACCCCCACCCCACCCCCACCCTGACGATCACCCTCATCCTCACCCTCACCCCCACCACCACCCTCACCCGAAACCCCGCTCCCTCCGTAATCCTCACCCTAAGTCAAAACCCACCCCTCACCCACCCTCACCCCCACCCTCACCCCCACCCCCACCCACACTCTCGCCCTCACCCTCACACCAAACCCCACCCCCACTCTCACCCTCAACGTCAACTTAACCCCCCCCTCACCATCACCCTCACCTGCACCCCCACCCCCACCCCCAACCTCACCATCACCTTCACCCCTACCCCAACCCCCACAATCTTCCTCAACCCTCACTCACACCCCAACCCTCACCCTCACGCCAACCCTCACCCCCACACCAACCCGCAACCCTAACCTCACCCTCACAGCCATCCACACCCTCACCCTAACCTTCACCCTCTACCCCACCACCAGTCTCACCCTCCACGCACCCCCACCATCTCCCCCACAGTCACCCTAACCCCGACCCACACGTCCACCCCAACCTCACCCTCACCCTAACCACCACACCCACCCTCACCCCCACCCTAATCCCAACTGCTGCCCCCACCCCAACCTCACCCCCAATCTCACCCTCACTCTGACCCTAACCCTAACCCTAACTGTAACCATCACCCTCAGCCTCTCCCGCACCGGAACCCCCACCCCCACCCCCACCCTCAATCCCAACCCCACCCTCATCCTCTCCCCCAACATCACCCCCCACCCTCAACCCCCAGTCTCACGCTAACATTCACCCCCATCCCCACCCTCACCGTAATGCACAACCTCACCCCCACCCTCACCCTGGGATAGTGAGGGTGAGGGTGGGCGTGGGGTGGGGAGGGAGCGTGAGGGTGGTCGTGAGCGCGGGGGTGAGAGTGAGGGTGACAGTGAGGGTGAGGGTCGGGGTGTGGGTTGCAGTGAGTGTGCGGTTGTGGGTGAGGGTTTGGCTGAGGGTGGGGATGGGCGGTTTGAGTGGGGGTGAGTTTATGGGAGGGGGTGGGGGTGAGCGTGAGGGTGGGTGTGAGTTTACGGTTGAGCGTGAGGTTTGAACTGGGGTGGGGGTGAGCGTGAGGGTGAGGTTGACTGTTGGGGTGGGGGTTACAGTGAGGGTTGGGGTCGGGGTTAGGGTGAGGTTTAGGTTGAGGGTGAGATGGAGGGGGACAGTGGGGTGGGGGCTGAGGGTGAGGGTGGCGGTGTATTTAGGGATAGGGTGAGGGTGGGGGTTGGGGCTAGGGATCTGTACCAGAAGCTCAGCAGTACAGCTAAATGGCTTTTCTCACTAATGGGCTGTACCAAATTCAAAGCAGTTCCTTTAAAAACCTTTTGGAGGTGGATTACAGGAGAGATTTGGCAGTAGCAGTGAACATTATTCATAGCGAGGTATTCTCAGGAAAGGAACTGTACCTAAAGCCAACCAGTGCATCATAACGGCTTTTGGAGGAGGATTCCAGGTGAAATTCGTCTGTAGCAGTGAACAGAATTGAAATGCTTTTTGAGGCATTTTCAAAATCGAATAGGTACAAAAAGCGCAGTAAAACATCTAACGGACGTTTCAAAGAGGCTTCCAGGAGACATGTTTAACTTGCAGTGAACAGGATTGAATTGCTCGTAGTGAGGTATTCTCACGAACGGAACTGTACCTAAATCGCAGCATTACATTTAAATACCTTTTGTAGGTGTATAACAGGAGAGATTAGGCTGTAGCAGTGAACAGGGTTGAATTGTTGATTGCGAGGTATTCTTACAAACGGATGTGGACGAAAATCCAACCAGTGCAGCTTAATTATTTTTGCTGTAGGATTCCAGGAGAAATTTAGTTATAGCAGTGAAAAAATTGAAATGCTCTTTGCGAGGAATTTTCACGAACCGATCTGTACAAAATGCGCAGCAGAACATCTAACTGGCCTTTTTAAGAGGAGTCCTGGATAAATTTGGAACTTGCTATTAACAGGATTGAATTGTTCATTGCAAGGTATTCTCACGAACGGATCTGGACCAAAAGGGCAGCATTACATTTTGATAGCTTTTGTAGGTGTATGACAGGAGAGATTTGCAAAAGAGGTATTCTCACAAAAGGAACAGTAGGAAAAGCCAAGGAGTGCAGCCTAATTGATTTCTAGGACCAATCCTGGAAAAATTTAGTTGTAGCAGTTAAAAAATTCAAATGCTCTTTGTGAGAAATTTTCACGAACCGATCTCGTCAAAAAGCGCAGCAGAACATGTAACTGGCCTTTTAAAGAGGATTGCAGGATAGATTTGGAACTTGCTGTTAACAGGATTGAAGTGTTCATTGTGAGGTATTCTCACGAACGGATCTGGACCAGAATCCCAGCATAACATTTAAATAGCTCTTTCAGGTGTATTACAGGAGCTATTGGGCAATAGCAGTGAACAGGTTTGAATTGCTCATTGCGAGATATTCCCACGAACGGATCTGTACGAAATATCCACCAGTGCTGAATAAGTACTTTCGTTGGAGGATTCCACGAGAAATTTAGTTGTGGCTGTGAACAAATTTGAAAGCTCTTCGTGAGGAATTTTCACGAACCGATCTGTACAAAATGAGCATCAGAACATCTTTAAAGAGGATGGCCTTTTAAAGAGGATGGCGGATTAATTTGGAACTTGCTGTTAACAGGATTGAATTGTTCATTGTAAGGTATTCTCACGAACGGATTTGTTCGAAAAGCCAACCAGTGCAGCATAACGGCTTTGGGAGGAGGATTCCATGTGAAATTGGTCTGTAGCAGTGAAAAGAATTGAAAAGCTTTCTTTGGAATTTTCATCAACTAATAGATACAAAAAGCGCAGTAGAACGTCTAACGGGCGTTTCAAAGAGGCTTCCAGGAGAAATTTGGAACGTGCAGTAAACAGGATTGAATTGATCGAAGTGAGGTATTCTCACGAACGGATCTCTATGAAAATCGCAGCACTACACTTATATATCTATTGGAGAAGGATTCCAGGCGAGATTTGGCAGTAGCTGTGAACAGGGTTCAGTTATTCAAAACGAGGTATTCTCACAAGCGGTACAGTAGGAACTGCCAAGCAGTGCAGCCTAATTGATTTCTAGGAAAATTCCTGGAGAAATTTAGTTGTAGCAATTAAAAAATAGAAATGCTCTTGGTAGGAATTTTCACCAACAAGAAGCACAGCTGCAGAGCTAACTGTCGTATTTTAAGAGTATTCCAGGATAAATTTGGAACTTGCAGTGAAAAGAATTAAATTGTTCATTCTGAGGTATTCTTACGAAAGGATCTGTACCGAAAACGCAGCAGTACATTAAAATAGCTTCTCGAGGTGGCTTACAGGAGAGATTTGGAAGTAGCAGTGAACAGGATTGAATTGTTCATTGCGTGGTATTCTTACGAACGGATCTGTACCAAAATCGTAGCAGGACTTTTAAATACTTTTGGAGGACGATTCCGGGAGAAATGTAGTTGAAGCCTTGAAAAACTTGAAATGCTCTTTGTGAGGAATATTCACGAAGAAGAAGCCCAGCTGCATATCTAACTGGCATATTTTAAGAGGATTCCAGGAAAATTTTGGAACTTGCCGTGGAAAGGATTAAATTATTCATTGTGAGGTATTCTCACGAAAGGATCTGTACCAAAATCGTAGCAATTCATTAATATAGCTTTTGGAGGTGGATTACAGGAGCGATTTGGCAGTAGCAGTGAACAGGATTGAATTGTGCATTGCGAGGTATTCTTACGAAAGGATTTGTACGAAAAGCAAACCAGTAGAGCATAATTGCTTTTGGAGGAGGATTCCAGGAGAAATTTAGCCGTGGCAGTGAAAAAATTGAAATGCTCTTTGTGAGGTATTTTCACTAATCGATGTGCACATGAACCGCAGCATCACATCTAACGAATTTTTAAGAGTATTCCAGGTTAATTTGGGAATTTGCTGTGAACAGGATTGAATGCAACATTGTGATGTATTCTCACGAACGGATCTGTACCAAATTCGCAGCATAACGTTCTATTAGCTTTTGGAGGAGAATTCCAGGCGAGATTTGGAACTATCTGTGACCAGGGTTGAACTGTTCATTGCGAGCTATTCTCACGAACGGATCTGTACGAAAAGCCCACCATTGCAGCATAATTGGTTTTTGAGGAGGATTCCAGGAGAAATTTAGCTGTGGCAGTGAAAAAATTGAAATCCTCTTTGTGAGGCATTTTCACTAATCGATGTGCACATGAACCGCAGCATCACATCTAACTGGAGTTTTTAAGAGTATTCCAGGTTAATTTGGGAACTTGCTGTGAACAGGATTGAATTCAACATTGTGAGGTATTCTCACGAACGGATCTGTACCAAATTCGCAGCAGTTCTTTAAATAATTTTGGAGGAGGATTCCAGGAGAGATTTGGAAATATCAGTGACCAGGGTTGAATTGTTCATTCCGAGTTATTCTTACGAACGGAGCTGTACGAATAGCCCACCATTGCAGCATAATGGGTTTTTGAGGAGGATTCCAGGAGAAATTTAGCTGTGGCAGTGAAAAAATTGAAATCCTCTTTGTGAGGCATTTTCACTAATCGATGTGCACATGAACCGCAGCATCACATCTAACTGGAGTTTTTAAGAGTATTTAGCAGTAGCTGTGAACAGGGTTCAGTTATTCAAAACGAGGTATTCTCACAAGCGGTACAGTAGGAACTGCCAAGCAGTGCAGCCTAATTGATTTCTAGGAAGATTCCTGGAGAAATTTAGTTGTAGCAATTAAAAAATAGAAATGCTCTTGGTAGGAATTTTCACCAACAAGAAGCACAGCTGCAGAGCTAACTGTCGTATTTTAAGAGTATTCCAGGATAAATTTGGAACTTGCAGTGAAAAGAATTAAATTGTTCATTCTGAGGTATTCTTACGAAAGGATCTGTACCGAAAACGCAGCAGTACATTAAAATAGCTTCTCGAGGTGGCTTACAGGAGAGATTTGGAAGTAGCAGTGAACAGGATTGAATTGTTCATTGCGTGGTATTCTTACGAACGGAGCTGTACGAAAAGCCCACCATTGCAGCATAATGGGTTTTTGAGGAGGATTCCAGGAGAAATTTAGTTGTAGCAGTGACAAAATTGAAATGATCTTTGTGAGGAATTTTCACGAAGAAGAAGCCCAGCAGCAATTTTAACTGGCGTTTTTAAGAGGATTCCCGGAAAAATATGGAACATGCTGTGAAAAGGCTTAAATTGTACATGGTGAGGTATTCTCACCAATAGATCTGTACCAAAATCGCAGCATTACATTCTAATAGCTTTTGGAGGTGGATTACAGGAGAGATTTGGCAGTAGCAGTGAACAGGATTTAATTGTTCATTGTGAGGTAGTCTTAGGAACGGATCCGTACCAAAATCGTAGCAGTACTTTTAAAAACTTTTGGAGGAGGATTCCAGGAGAGATTTGGAAATATCAGTGACCAGGGCTGAATTGTGCATTGCGAGGTATTCTCACGAACGGATCTGTACAGTGCAGCATAATTACTCTTTGAGGAGGATTCCAGGAGAAATTTAATTGTAGCAGTGAAAAATTTTTTCACGAACCGATGTGTACACGAAGCGCTGCATCACATCTAACTGGAGTTTTTAAGAGGATTCCAGGATAAATTTGGAACTTGCTGTAAACAGGATTGAATAGTTCATTGAGAGGTATTCACGAACGGATCTCTACGAAAAGCCAAGTGCAGCATAATTAATGGCTTTTGGAGGAGGATTCCAGGTTAAATTTGTCTGTAGCAGTGAACAAAATAGAAATGCTTTGTGAGGCATTTTCAAAAACTAATAGGTACAATAATCGCAGTAGAACATCTAACGGGGCGTTTCATAGAGGCTTCCAGGAGACATTTGGAACTTGCAGTGAACAGGATTGAATTGATCGTAGTGAGGTATTCTCACGAACGGATCTGTACGAAAAGCCAACAAGTAGCGCATAACTGCTTTTGGAGGAGATAGTCCAGTGCAAGAAGCGAAGCAGCAAACCTAACTGGCGTTTTTAAGAGGATTCCAGGATAAATTTGGTTCTTGTTCTGAACAGGAATGAATTGTTCATTGCGCGGTATTGCGTGGATGTGGCTTGGGGTTTGAGGGTGAGGGTGATTGTGGGGGTTGGGTTAAGCGTGAGGGTGAGGTTGAAGGTTAGGGTTGGGGAGGGGGTAGGGGTGGGGGTGAGAGTGAGGGTGGGGTGGGGGTGAGGGTGAGGAAGAGGGTGCGGGTTGGGGGTGGGGATTAGGTTGAGGGTGAGGGTGGGGGTGAGGGTTAGGAAGAGGGTGCGGGTTGGGGGTGGGGATTAGGTTGAGGGTGAGGGTGTGGGTGAGGGTTAGGGTGGGGGGGTGGGGTTTGGGGTGGCGGTTGTGGTGAGGGTGAGGTTGAGGGTTAGGGTTGGGGTGGGGGTAGGGGTGAGGGTGAGGGTGGGGTTGGGGGTGGCGGTTGGGGTGAGGTTTGGGTGGGGATTAGGATGAGGGTGGGAGTGAGGCTCACGGTGATGGTGAGGGTGTGGTTGGGGGTGGGGGGTTGGGGTGAGGGTGGGGGTGGGGTTATGGGTGAGGGTGAGGTTGGGGGTGGGCTGGGGGGAGGGGGGGAGGGTGAGGGTAATGGTGAGGGTGGGGTTTGGGGTGAGGGTGGGGGTGGGGGTGGGGTTGAAGATGGCGGTTGGGGTGAGGGTTAGGTTGAAGGTTAGGGTTCGGGAGGGGGTAGGGGTGGGGGTGAGAGTGAGGGTGGGGTGGGGGGTGAGGTAGAGGGTGCGGGTTGGGGGTGGGGATTAGGTTGAGGGTGAGGGTGGGGGTGAGGCTCACGGTGATGGTGACGGTGGGGTTGGCGGTGGCGGTGGCGGTTGGGCTGAGGGTGGGCGTGGGGTGGGGTGGGTGAGGTTGGGGGTGGCGTGGTGGGGTGGGTGAGGGTGGGGGTGTGAGTGAGGGTTAGGGTTAGGGCTATGGTTATGGATAGGGTGAGGGGTGAGAATGAGGCTGAGGGTGGGGGAGTAACGCTCAACCTCACCCTTACCCCCACCCCACCCTAACCCTAACCCCAACCCTCACTCACGGACTCAACCTCAACCTCACCCTCACTCCAACCCCCATCCCCACACCCACCCCCAATCTCACCCTCACCCAAACCCCACCCTCACCCTCACCTTCACCCTCACCTCCACCCCCATTCCCACCTCCATGTTCACCGTCACCCTCACCCTTACCCCAACACCCACAATCACCCTCACCCTCAAACCCACGCCCACACCCAGGAACACCCCACCCACAGCCCCACCCTTACGCTCACTCCCACCCCACCCGCACCCTCTCCCTCACTCTCATCCCCTCTCTGACCCTCAGCCTCACTCCCACCCTCACCACCTATCCTCACCCTCACTCTCACCCCACCCTCAACCTCACCCTCACCCTAACCCCCACCCCAACCCTCACCATCACCCTGACACCTACTCCCAGGATGAGCATTACAGTGAGGGTGCGGGTGAGGGTGAGGGTAGGGGTGGATGTGGGTTGGGTGTTGGGTTGAGAGTGAGGGTGAGGGTGCGGGTGTGAGTGGGGTGACGGTGAGGGTGGGGTGGGGGTGAGGGTCAGGGTGGGAGTGCGAGTGGCGGTTTGGGTGATGGTGTGGGTGAGGGTTATCGTGGGTGTGGCGATGAGAGAGAGGGTGACGGTGAGCGTGAGGTTGAGGGCAGTGCTGTGGATGAGAGTGAGGGTGAGGGTGAGAGTGTGGGTTGTTGTGGGGGTGGGGGGTGAGGGTGATGGTGGGGGTGGGGGTGAGGGTGAGGGTGGGGGTGGGGGTGAGGGTGAGGGTGGGGTTGTGGGTTACGGTGGGGGTGATGGTGAGGGTGATGGTGAGGGTGACGTTTGGGTTGAGGGTGAGGGTGAGGATTAGGGTGGGAGTGGAGGTGAGAGGGGTGGTTGGGGTGAGGGTGAGGTTGAGCGTGAGGGTGAGGGTAGGATTAGGCTGAGTGTGAGAGTGAGGGTGAGTGTGAGGGTAAGGGTGAGTGAGGGTGTGGTTAGGAGTGGGGTGAGGGTGAGGGTGGGAGTAGGGGTGGGGGTGAGAGTGGGAGTGGGGGTCAGGGTGAGGGTGAGGGTGGGGGTGGGGCGAGGGTGTGGGTGAGAGTGAGAGAGAGGGTGAGGGTGGGACTGTGGTTGGGGGTGAGGGTGAGGGTGAGGGTGGGGTTTTGTTTTACTGTGAGGGTGAGGGTGGGGGTTTGGGTGGGGGTGGGGGTGAGGGTTGGGGTGGGGATGGGGTTGTGGGTCGGGGATAGGATGAAGGTTAGTGTGGGAAAGAGGGCGGGGGTGGGGTTGAGTGTGATGGTGCGGGTGGGGGTGGGGTGAGGGTGAGGATTAGGGTGAAGGTGAGTCTGGGGGTGAGGGGTGAGGGTGAGGCTTAGGGTGAAGGTGAGTCTGGGGGTGAGGGTGAGGGAGGGGTTGTGGTGGGGTGAGGGTGCGAGTGTGGGTAAGGGTGAGTGTGTGGGTGGTGGTGGTGGTGGGTTGAGGGTAGGGTTGATGATGAGGGTGAGGGTGAGGTTGGTGGTGGGAGTTGGGGTGATGGTGAGGGTGGGAGAGGGGTTGGGGGTGAGGGTGAGGGTGGGGGTGAGCGTGAGCGTGAGGATGGGGGTAAGGGAGAGGGTGAGGGTGAGCGTCGGGCCTGGGGTGAGGGTGAGGGTGAGAGCGACGGTGGGGGTGGGGGTGAGGATGAGGGTGAGGGTGAGGAGGAGGGTGGGGGTGCTGTTGAGGATCAGGGTGAGTGTGAGGAGGAGATGAGGTGGAGGTCGGGGTGAGGGTGAGGGTGGGAGGTGGGGTGGGGATGGGGTGAGGTTGAGGGTGAGGTGAGGGTGGTGTGGGGGTGGGGGTAAGGGTGATAGTGACGGTAGGCTTTGAGTTAGGGTTATGGTGAGGGTGAGGTGAGGGTGGGCGTGGGGGTTGGGGTGTGTGTGAGGGTGAGGGTGAGTGTTAGGGTTAGGGTTAGGCTGAGGGTGAGAGTGAGGGTGGGGGTGGGTGTGAGGGTGAGGCTGAAGGTGAGGGTAAGGGTGGGGGTGTGGTGGCGGAGGGGGTTGGGGTGAGGGTGAGGGTGAGTGTGGGGGTGGGGAGTGCTGGTGAAGGGTGAGGGAGAGGGTGAGGGTGAGGGTGAGGGTGGGGGTGGGGGTGGGAGTGCTGGTGAAGGGTGAGGGAGAGGGTGAGGGTGGGGGGTGTGGTTTGGGGGTGAGGGTGAGGGTGAGGGTGGGGTTGGGGTGTGAGTGATTGTAAACTGGGAGTGGGGGTGGGGTGAGGGTGAGCGTAAGGGTTGGGGTGGGGGTTAGGGGTGTGCCTGGTCGTGGGTATGGGTTTGGTGTGTGAGGGTGAGGGTGATTGTGAGGGTTGGGGTAAGGGTGAGGGTGATGGTGGGGTTGGGGTGGGAGTTGGGGTGAGGTCGAGGGTGAGGGTGAGGGGTTACGGATAGGGTGAGTGTGAGGGTTGGACGTGGGGGTGGGAGTGGGGGTGAGGGTGAGGATGAGCATTACGGTGAGGGTGCGGGTGAGGGTGAGGGTGGGGGGGGATGTGGGTTGGGTGTTGGGCTGAGAGTGAGGGTGAGGGTGAGAGTGCGGGTGTGAGTGGGGGTGGGGGTGGGGGTGAGGGTCAGGGTGGGAGTGCGAGTGGCGGTTTGGGTGACGTGTGGGTGAGGGTGATTGTGGGTGTGGCGATGAGAGAGAGGGTGACGGTGAACGTGAGGTTGAGGGCAGTGCTGTGGATGAGGGTGAGGGTGAGTGTGGGTTGTTGTGGGGGTGGGGGTGAGGGTGAATGTCGGGGAGGGGGTGAGGGTGAGGGTGGGGTTGTGGGGTACGGTGGGGGTGAGGGTGAGGGGGGGTGGGGTGACAGTGAGGCTTGGGGTTGGGGAGGGGGTGGGGGTTAGGGTGAGGATGGGGTGGGGATAGGGGTGAAGGTGAGGGTGAGTGTGGGGGTGGGAGTCAGTGTGGGTGATGGTGAGGGTGCGGGTGGGGTTTATTGGTGTTCGTGAGGGTGAGGGTGAGGATGGGTGTTTGGGGTGAGGGTGAGTTTGAGGGTGAGAGTGAGGGTGGGGTTGGGGGTGAGGGTGGTGGCGGCAGTTAGGGTGAGGTTGACGGTGAGGGTGGGGGTGGGGGTGACGTTGAGGGTCGGGTGAGGGTGACTGTGGGGGTGTGGGTGGGGGTGAGGGTGAGGGTGGGGGTGGGGGTGAGTGTGAGGGTGAGGTTGGGGGTGAGGGTGAGTGTGGGGGTGGGAGTGAGGGTCAGGGTGGGAGTGGGAGTGGGTTTGGGGTGACGGTGTGGGTGAGGGTGAGCGTGGGGGTGGCGATGAGAGAGAGGGTGAAGGTGAGGGTGAGGTTGAGGGCGGTGCTGTGGGTGAGAGTGAGGGTGAGGGTGAGAGTGAGGGTGAGGGTGCGGGTGTGAGTGGGGGTGATGGTGAGGGTGGGGGTGAGGGTCAGGGTGGGAGTGCGAGTGGCGGTTTGGGTGATGGTGTGGGTGAGGGTTATTGTGGGGGTGGCGATGAGAGAGAGGGTGACGGTGAGCGTGAGCTTGAGGGCAGTGCTGTGGATGAGAGTGAGGGTGAGGGTGAGAGTGTGGGTTGTTGTGGGGGTGGGGGGTGAGGGTGATGGTGGGGGTGGGGGTGACGGTGAGGGTGGGGGGTGAGGGTGAGGGTGGGGTTGTGGGTTAAGGTGGGGGTGAGGTTGAGGGTGATGGTGAGGGTGACGTTTGGGTTGAGGGTGAGGTTGAGGATTAGGGTGGGAGTGGGAGGTGAGAGGGGCGGTTGGGGTGAGGGTGAGGTTGAGCGTGAGGGTGAGGGTTAGGATTAGGCTGAGTGTGAGAGTGACGGAGAGTGTGAGGGTAAGGGTGAGAGTGAGGGTGTGGTTAGGAGTGGGGTGAGGGTTAGGATGGGAGTGGGGGGTGGGGGTGAGAGTGGGAGTGGGTGTGGGGGTCAGGGTGAGGGTGAGGGTGGGGGTGGGGGTGGGGGTGGGGCGAGGGTGGGGGTGGGATTATGGGTGAGGGTGAGGTTGGGGGTGGGCTGGGGGAGGGGGTGAGGGTGAGGGTAATGGTGAGGGTGGGGTTTGGGGTGAGGGTGGGGGTGGGGTTGAAGATGGCGGTGGGGTGAGGGTGAGGTTGAAGGTTAGGGTTGGGGAGGGGGTAGGGGTGGGGGTGGGGGTGAGGGTGAGGTAGAGGGTGCGGGTTGGGGGTGGGGATTAGGTTGACGGTGAGGGGTGGGGGTGAGGCTCATGGTGATGGTGACGGTTGGCGGTGGCGGTTGGGCTGAGGGTGGGCGTGGGGGTGGGGTGGTGGGGTGGGTGAGGGTGGGGGTGGCGTGGTGGGGTGGGTGAGTGTGGGGGTGTGAGTGAGGGTTAGGGTTAGGGCTATGGTTATGGGATAGGGTGAGGGGTGAGAATGAGGCTGAGGGTGGGGGAGTAACGCTCAACCTCACCCTTACCCCCACCCCACCCTAACCCAAACCCCAACCCTCACTCACGGAGTCAACCTCAACCTCACCCTCACTCCAACCCCCATCCCCACACCCACCCCCAATCTCACCCTCACCCAAACCCCACCCTCACCCTCACATTCACCCTCACCTCCACCCCCATTCCCACCTCCAAGTTCACCATCACCCTCACCCTTACCCCAACACCCACAATCACCCTCACCTCAAACCCACGCCCACACCCACGAACACCCCACCCACAGCCCCACCTTACGCTCACTCCCACCCACCCGCACCCTCTCCCTCACTCTCATCCCCTCCCTCACCCTCAGCCTCACTCCACCCTCACCACCTATCCTCACCTTCACCCTCACCCCACCCTCAACCTCATCCTCACCCCAACCCCCACCCCAACCCTCACCATCACCCTGACACCTACTCCAGGATGAGCATTACAGTGAGGGTGCGGGTGAGGGTGAGGGTAGGGGTGGATGTGGGTTGGGTGTTGGGTTGAGAGTGAGGGTGAGGGTGCGGGTGTGTGTGGGGGTGACGGTGAGGGTGGGGGTGGGGGTGAGGGTCAGGGTGGGAGTGCGAGTGGCGGTTTGGGTGATGGTGTGGGTGAGGGTTATCGTGGGGGTGGCGATGAGAGAGAGGGTGACGGTGAGCGTGAGGTTGAGGGCAGTGCTGTGGATGAGAGTGAGGGTGAGGGTGAGAGTGTGGGTTGTTGTGGGGGTGGGGGGTGAGGGTGAGGGTGGGGGTGAGGGTGAGGGTGGGGGTGGGGGGTGAGGGTGAGGGTGGGGTTGTGGGTTACGGTGGGGGTGAGGGTGAGGGTGGTGGTGAGGGTGACGTTTGGGTTAAGGGTGAGGGTGAGGATTAGGGTGGGAGTCGGAGGTGAGAGGGGTGGTTGGGGTGAGGGTGAGGTTGAGCGTGAGGGTGAGGGTTAGGATTAGGCTGAGTGTGAGAGTGACGGTGAGTGTGAGGGTAAGGGTGAGAGTGAGGGTGTGGTTAGGAGTGGGGTGAGGGTGAGGGTGGGAGTGGGGGTGGGGGTGAGAGTGGGCGTGGGGGTCAGGATGAGGGTGAGGGTGGGGGTGGGACGAGGGTGCGGGTGAGAGTGAGAGAGAGGGTGAGGGTGGGACTGGGGTTGGGGGTGAGGGTGAGGGTGAGGGTGGGGTTTGGTTTTACTGTGAGGGTGAGGGTGGGGGTTTGGGTGGGGGTGGGGGGTGAGGGTGAGAGTGAGGGTGGGGGTGGGGATGGGGTTGTGGGTCGGGGATAGGATGAAGGTGAGTGTGGGAAAGAGGGCGGGGGTGGGGTTGAGTGTGTGTGTATGGTGCGTGTGGGGGTGGGGTGAGGGTGAGGGTGAGGCTTAGGGTGAAGGTGAGTCTGGGGGTGAGGGTGAGGGTGAGGCTTAGGGTGAAGGTGAGTCTGGGGGTGAGGGTGAGGGAGGGGGTGGTGTTGGGGTGAGGGTGCGGGTGTGGGTAAGGGTGAGTGTGTGGGTGGTGGTGGTGGTGGGGTTGTGGGGTAGGGTTGATGATGAGGGTGAGGGTGAGGGTGGTGGTGGGAGTTGGGGGTGATGATGAGGGTGGGAGAGGGGTTGGGGGTGAGGGTGAGGGTGGGGGTGAGCGTGAGCGTGAGGGTGGGGGTAAGGGAGAGAGTGAGGGTGAGCGTCGGGCTGGGGTGAGGGTGAGGGTGAGAGCGACGGTGGGGGTGAGGGTGTGGAGGAGGGTGGGGGTGCTCTTGAGGATCAGGGTGAGTGTGAGGAGGAGGATGGGGTGGAGGTCGAGGTGAGGGTGAGGGTGGAGGTGGGGTGGGGGATGGGGTGAGGTTGAGGGTGAGGGTGTGGGTTAGGGTGAGGGTGGTGGTGGGGGTGGGGGTAAGGGTGATAGTGACGGTAGGCTTTGGAGTTAGGGTTATGGTGAGGGTGAGGGTGAGGGTGGGCGTGGGGGTTGGGGTGTGTGTGAGGGTGAGGGTGAGTGTTAGGGTTAGGGTTAGGCTGAGGGTGAGAGTGAGGGTGGGGGTGGGTGTGAGGGTGAGGCTGAAGGTGAGGGTAAGGGTGGGGGTGGGGTGGCGGAGGGGGTTGGGGTGAGGGTGAGGGTGAGTGTGGGTGTGGAGTTCTGGTGAAGGGTGAGGAGAGGGTGAGGGTGAGGGTGAGGCTGGGGGTGGGAGTGCTGGTGAAGGGTGAGGGTGGAGGGTGGGGGTGTGGTTTGGGGGTGAGGGTGAGGGTGAGGGTGGGGTTGGGGTGTGAGTGATTGTAACTGGGAGTGGGGGTGGGGGTGAGCGTGAGCGTAAGGGTTGGGGTGGGGTTAGGGGTGTGCCTGGTCGTGGGTATGGGTTTGTGTGTGAGGGTGAGGGTGATTGTGAGGGTTGGGGTAAGGGTGAGGGTGATGGTGGGGTTGGGGTGGGAGTTGGGGTGAGGTCGAGGGTGAGGGTGAGGGTTACGGATAGGGTGAGTGTGAGGAGGAGGATGGGGTGGAGGTCGGGGTGAGGGTGAGGGTGGAGGTGGGGTGGGGATGGGGTGAGGTTGAGGGTGAGGGTGTGGGTGAGGGTGAGGGTGGTGGTGGGGGTGGGGGTAAGGGTGATAGTGACAGTAGGCTTTGGAGTTAGGGTTTATGGTGAGGGTGAGGGTGGGTGTGGGGGGTTGGGGTGTGTGTGAGGGTGAGGTGAGTGTTAGGGTTAGGGTTAGGCTGAGGGTGAGAGTGAGGGTGGGGGGTGGGTGCGAGGGTGAGGCTGAAGGTGAGGGTAAGGGTGGGGGTGGGGTGGCGGAGGGGGTTGGGGTGAGGGTGAGGGTGAGTGTGGGGGTGGGAGTGCTGGTGAAGGGTGAGGGTGGGGGTGTGGTTTGGGGTGAGGGTGAGGGTGAGGGTGGGGTTGAGGTGTGAGTGATTGTAAACTGTGAGTGGGGGTGGGGGTGAGGGTGAGCGTAACGGTTGGGGTGGGGTTAGGGGTGTGCCTGGTCGTGGGAATGGGTTTGTGTGTGAGGGTGAGGGTGATTGTGAGGGTTGGGGTAAGGGTGAGGGTGATGGTGGGGTTGGGGTGGGAGTTGGGGTGAGGTCGAGGGTGAGGGTGAGGGTTATGGGATAGGTGTAAGTGTGAGGGTTGGACGTGGGGATGGGAGTGGGGGTGAGGGTGAGGATGAGCATTACGGTGAGGGTGAGGGTGAGGGTGGGGGTGGATGTGGGTTGGGTGTTGGGCTGAGAGTGAGGGTGAGGGTGAGAGTGCGGGTGTGAGTGGGGTGAGGGTGGGGGTGGGGGTGAGGGTCAGGGTGGGAGTGCGAGTGGCGGTTTGGGTGACGGTGTGGGTGAGGGTGATTGTGGGGGTGGCGATGAGAGAGAGGGTGACGGTGAACGTGAGGGTGAGGGCAGTGCTGTGGATGAGAGTGAGGGTGAGGGTGAGAGTGTGGGTTGTTGTGGGGGTGGGGGTGAGGGTGAATGTGGGGGTGGGGGTGAGGGCGAGGGTGGGGTTGTGGGTTACGGTGGGGGTGAGGGTGAGGGGGGTGTGGTGACGGTGAGGCTTGGGGTTGGGGAGGGGGTGGGGGTTAGGGTGAGGGTGGGGTGGGGATAAGGGTGAAGGTGAGGGTGAGTGTGGGTGTGGGAGTCAGTGTGGGGTGATGGTGAGGGTGCGGGTGGGGTTTTTTTGGTGTTCGTGAGGGTGAGGGTGGGGGTTGGGGTTGCGCTTAGGGTGAGGGGTAGGGGGAGGGTGAAGGTGAGAGTGAGGATAGGTGTTGGGGTGAGGGTGAGTTTGAGGGTGAGAGTGAGGGTGGGGTTGGGGGTGAGGGTGATGGCGGCAGTTAGGGTGAGGTTGACGGTGAGGGTGGGGGTGGGGGTGACGTTGAGGGTCGGGGTGAGGGTGACTGTGGGGGTGTGGCTGTGGGTGAGGGTGAGGGTGAGGGTGGGGGTGGGGTTGAGGGTGAGGGTGAGGTTGAGGGTGAGGGTGAGGGTTACAGAAAGGGGGGAGGGGGAGGGTGGGGGTGGGGTTGAGGGTGAGGGTGAGGTTGAGGGTGAGGGTTACAGAAAGGGGGAGCGTGAGGTTGGGGGTGGGGGGTGTGGGT
>JBAIAC010000676.1:0-57105 GCA_037349315.1 Chelydra serpentina
CACTTACCCTCACCCCTCACCCTCCCCTTCACACCACACCTCACCCTCACCATCACCCTCACACCCTCCCCCAGCCCCACCCACAACCTCACCCTCACACTCAAACTCACACTCACCCTCCTCCTCTCTCTCACACTCACCACTCACACTCCCCACACCCTACCCTCACATTCAACCTTACACTCACACTCACCCTCAAAATCACCCTCCCCCCACCCTCACGCCAACCCTCCCCGCCACCCCCACCCTCACCCTCACCCCCACCGCCACCCCCACCTTCACCCTCACCCCCTACCCCAACCTCCCACTCACCCTCACCCACACCCTCACACTCACAGTCACCATCCCCCTCGCACTCACCTTCACCCTCACTTTCACACTCACAGTCACCCTCACCCCCACCCCCACCCCCACCCTAACCCTCACCCCCACCCCTACCCTCACCCCCACACTCACCCCCCACACTCATCCTCACCCCAAACCCAACCTCACGCCCCCCACCCTCCCCCTACCCCTACCCCTCCACCTCACACTCACCCTCACCCCCACCCTCAACCTCACCCCC
The DNA here is from genome assembly GCA_037349315.1 of Chelydra serpentina. Taxonomy (NCBI): domain Eukaryota; kingdom Metazoa; phylum Chordata; order Testudines; family Chelydridae; genus Chelydra; species Chelydra serpentina. Next base: position 566 of record JBAIAC010000676.1, read on the forward strand.
ACCATCAGCTTAACCCCCACCCTCCCACTCCTTCTCACACTCACCCTCACCGCCACCCCCACCCTCAACCTCACCCCCACCATCACCCTAACCCCCACCCTCACACTCACCCCCACCCTAACACTCACACTCACCCCCACCCGCACCCCACCCTCACCATCACCCTCACCCCCACCCCGCACCCTAACCCCCATCCTCACTCCCCCCCCACCTCCACCCTCACCCTCACCCACAGCCTCACCCTCACCCACAACCCGACCCTTACCCTCACCCCAACCCTTACCCTCACCCCCACCCCCACCCTCACCCTCACACACACCCTCACCCTCATCTTCACACTCAACCCCCATCCCTAACCTCATCCCCACACTCACCACCAACCCCACCCCAACCCTCCTCCCCAACGTCACTCCCACCCCAACCCTCCCCCTCACACTCACTCTCACCCTCACACTCGCAAACTCACACTCAACCTCACTCTCACAATGACACTCACACTCACCCTAACCATCACACTCACCCTCACACTCACCCCCACCCTCACCCACACCCACACCCCCACACTCACCACGACACTCTTCTTCACACTCACCCCCACACCCCCACACTCACGACCACACTCACCCCCACCCCCACCACAACCCTCATCCCCATACTCACCACCACCCAAACCCTCCCCCTAAAACTCACCCTCACGCTCAACCCCAACCCCACCATCACCCCCACCCTCACCCTCACACCCACCGTCCACCTCACCCTCACCCCCACCCTCAGCCTCACTCCTACCCCAATACACACTCACACTCACCCCCACCCCCACCATCACCTCCACCCTCACCCCCACCCCCACGCGCACTCAAATCCTCACTCCCTCCCCCACCCTCACCCCCACCCTCACCCCACCCCCACTCACACCCACACCCACACCCCCACTCTCACCCTCACCTCCACCCCCACCCTCACCCTCAGCCCCACCCCACCTTCACCCTCACTCCCACCCCCACCCTCACCCTCACACCCACACTCACCGTCACCCCCACCCTCACCCTCATACTCACACTCACCGTCGCTCTCACCCTCACCGTCACCCCCCTCACACTCACCCTAACCCCCACCCCCACCCCCACCCTTACACTCACCATCACACTCACCCTCACCCTTACCCTCACCCTCACCCCAACCCTCACCCTCACCCTCACACTCACCCTCAACCCCACCCCCACACTCACCCTCACCCTCACCCCCACCCTCACCATCAGCCCATCCCCACCCTCACACTCACCCTCAACCCCACCCCCACCCTCACCATCACACTCACCCTCACCCTCACCCTCACCCCCACCCTCACCCCACACCCACCCTCACCATCACACCCACCCTCACCCCCGACCCCCCTCTCACACTCAAACTCACCCTCACAATCACCCCCAACCCCACCCGAACCCCCACCCTCACCCCCACCCCCATCCCCACAGCCAGCCCCACACTCACCCTCACCCCCACCCCCACCCTCACAATCACACTCACACTCACCATTACACTCACCTCACACCCAGCCCCACCCTCACCATCACCCCCACCCCCACACTCACCCCCAAACCCACCCCCACACTCACACTCACCCTCATACTCATCCTGACCCACACCCTCACCCCCATCCTCCCACTCACGCTCATCACTACCCCCACCCTAACCCCCACCCCATCCCACTCTCTCACAAACCCTCAGACTCACCCCCAACCTCACACTCAACACCCAGCCTCACCCCCACCCCTACCCCCACAATCACCCTCACCCCCACCCCCACCTTCACCCCCACTCTCACCCTCACACTCAACCTAACCCCAACACTCACCCTCACACTCACCCTCACACTCATCCCCACCCCAACCGCCACCCTCAACCCGCCTCACCCTCACCCCTACCCCCATCCGCACCCTAACCCCCACCCTCACTCCCACCCCCACCTCCACCCTCACCCTCACCCACAGCCTCACCCTCACCCACAACCCAACCCTTACCCTCACCCCAACCCTTACCCTCACCCCCACCCCCACCCTCACCATCACACACACCCTCACCCCCACCCTCATCTTCACACTCAACCCCCACCCCTAACCTCAGTCCCACACTCACCCCCACCCCCACCCCAACCGTTTTCCTCTTCCTCAGCACCACCCCAACCCTCCCCCTCAAACTCACTCTCACCCTCAATCCCAACCACACCATCAGCCCCACCCCACCGCCACCCCCACCCTCATCCTCACCCCTACCCATACCCCACCCAAACCCTCACCCTCACCCCCACCCCACACCACCCTCACCCTCACACTCACCCCGTCCCACACCCTCTACCCCACCCTCACCCTCACCCCCACCTGCACACTCAGACTCACACTCACACTCACAGTCACCCTCACGCCCACCCCAACCATCACCCACACCCCCACACCCACCCTCACACTCACCCTAAACCCCACCCCCAGGCAACCCACCCTCACCCCCACCCCCACACTCAGCCCCAACCCCACCCCCACCCTCACCCTTACCCCCACCCCCACCCTCACCCCACCCCAACTCCCACCCCCACTCACCATCACACTAACCCTCACACCCACCCCCACCCTCACACTCACACTAACCGTCACACACACCCTCACCCCCACAATCACCCTCACCCCCACCCCCACCCTCACCCCCACTCTCACCCTCACACTCAACCTAACCCCAACACTCACCCTCACACTCACCCTCACCCTCATCCCAACCTCAACCGCCACCCTCAACCCGCCTCAGCCTCACCACCACCCCCACACGCACCCTAACCCCCACCCTCACTCCCACCCCCACCTCCACCCTCACCCACAACCTCACCCTCACCCCAACCCTTACCCTCACACACACACCCACCCTCACCCTCACACACACCCTCACCCCCACCCTCATCTTCACACTCAACCCCCACCCCTAACCTCATCCCCACACTCACCACCACCCCCACCCCAACCCTCCTCCCCATCCTCACCCCACCCCAACCCTCCCCTTCACACTCACTCCCACCCTCAATCCCAACACCACCATCACCCCCACCCCACCGCCACCCCAACCCTCATCCTCACCCATACCCATACCCCACCCAAACCCTCACCCTCACCCCCACCCCACCCCACACCACCCTCACCCTCACACTCACCCCGTCCCACATCCTCTACCCCACCCTCACCCTCACCCCCACCCCCACCCTCAGACTCACACTCCCAGTCACCCTCACGCCCACCCCAACCATTACCCACACCCCCACACCCACCCTCACACTCACCCTAAACCCCACCCCCAGGCAACCCACCCTCACCCCCACCCCCACCCTCACACTCACCCCCAACGCCACACCCACCCTCACCCTTACGCCCACCCCCACCCTCACCCCACCCCCACCCGCACCCCCACTCACCATCACACTAACCCTCACCGACACCCTCACACTCACACTAACCGTCACACACACCCTCACCCCCACTCTCACACTCACCCCCAACCCCCACACTCACCTCCCCACCCCCAACCTCACCCTCACCCTCACCCTCACCCTCACACTCACCCCCACCCTCACCCCTATCCCCACCCTCACCCTCACACTAACTCTCACACTCACACTCGCCCACTCACACTCACACTCACCCATCCCCCCACCCACACACTCAAACTCACCCTCACATTCACACACACACACACTCACCCTAACCATCACCCTCACCCTCACACTCACCCCCACCCTCACCCACACCCCCACACTCACCCCCAAACCCACCCCCACACTCACACTCACCCTCATACTAATCCTGACCCACACCCTCACCCCCACCCTCCCACTCACGCTCATCACTACCCCCACCCTAACCCCCACCCCTACCCCACTCTCTCACACACCCTCAGACTCACCCCCACCCTCACACTCAACACCCAGCCTCACCCCCACCCCCACCCCCACAATCACCCTCACCCACACCCCCACCCTCACCCCCACTCTCACCCTCACACTCAACCTAAACCCAACACTCACCCTCACACTCACCCTCACCCTCATCCCCACCCCAACTGCCACCCTCAACCCGCCTCACCCTCACCCCTACCCCCACCCGCACCATAACCCCCACCCTCACTCCCACCCCCAACTCCACCCTCACCCTCACCAACAGCCTCACCCTCACACACAACCCGACACTTACCCTCACGCCAACCCTTACCCTCACCCCCACCCCCACGCTCACCCTCACAAACACCCTCAGCCCCACCCTCATCTTCACACTCAACCCCCACCCCTAACCTCAGCCCCACACTCACCACCACCCCCACCCCAACCCTCCTCCCCATCCTCACCCCCACCCCAACCCTCCCCCTCACACTCACTCTCACCCTCAATCCCAACCACACCATCACCCCCACCCCACCGCCACCCCCACCCTCATCCTCACCCCTACCCATACCCCACCCAAACCCTCACCCTCACCCCCACCCCACCCTCACCTTCACACTCACCCCGTCACCCACCCTCTACCCCACCCTCACCCTCACCCCCACCCTCAGACTCACACTCACACTCACAGTCACCCTCACGCCCACCCCAACCATCACCCACACCCCCACACCCACACTCACACTCACCCTAAACCACACCCCCAGGCAACCCACCCTCACCCCCACCCTCACACTCACCCCCAACCCCACCCCCACCCTCACCCTTACCCCCACCCCCACCCTCACCCCACCCTCAACCCACCCCAACTCCCACCCCCACTCACCATCACACTAACCCTCACCCCCACCCTCACACTCACACTAACCGTCACACACACCCTCACCCTCACCCCCACTCTCACACTCACCCCCAACCCCCACACTCACCTCCCCACCCCCAACCTCACCCTCACCCTCACCCTCACACTCACCCTCACCCCCACCCTCACCCCTATCCCCACCCTCACACTCACACTCGCCCACTCACACTCACACTCACCCATCCCCCCACCCACACACTCAACCTCACCCTCACCCACACCCCCACACTCACCCACACTCTCATTTTCACACTCAACACCGCACCACCAACCTCACCACCACACTCACCCCCACCCCCACCCTAACCCTCATCCCCATCCTCACCACCACCCCAACCCTCCAACTAACACTCACCCTCACCCTCAACCCCAACCCCACCGTCAACCCCACCCCCACCCTCAGACTCACACTCACCCTCACAGTCACCCTCACGCCCACCCACACCTTCACCCACACCCCCCTACCCACCCTCACATTCACCCTAACCCCACCCCCAGGCACCCCACACTCACCCCCACCCCCATCCCCACCCCCACCCTCACCCCCACCCCCACTCCCACCCCCACTCACCATCACACTAACCCTCACCCCCACCCTCACACTCACACTAACCATCACACACCCTCACCCTCACCCCCACTCTCACACTCACCCCCACGCCCACACTCACCTCACCACCCCCACCCTCACCCTCACCCCCACCCTCACCCCAACCCTCACCCTCACCCTCACCCCTATCCCCACCCTCACGCTCACACTCTCCCTCACCCTCACACTCATTCTCACACTCACACTCGCCCACTCACACTCAACCTCACTCTCACAGTGACACTCACACTCACACTCACCCTAACCATCACACTCACCCTCACACTCACCCCCACCCTCACCCACACCCACACCCCCACACTCACCCCGACACTCTTCTTCACACTCACCCCACACCCCCACACTCACGACCACACTCACCCCCACCCCCACCACAACCCTCATCCCCATACTCACCACAACCCCAACCCTCCCCATACAACTCACCCCCAACCCCACCATCACCCCCACCCTCACCCTCACACCCACCGTCCACCTCACCCTCACCCCCACCCTCAGCCTCACTCCTACCCCGATACACACTCACACTCACCGCCACCATCACCTCCACCCTCACCCCGACCCCCACGCGCACTCAAATCCTCACTCCCTCCCCCACCCTCACCCTCACCCCCACCCTAACCCCCACCCTCACCCCCACCCACACCCCTACTCTCACCCTCACCTCAACCCCCACCCTCACCCTCAGCCCCACCCCCACCTTCACCCTCACTCCCACCCCCTCCCTCACCCTCACACTCACACTCACCGTCACCCCCACCCTCACCCTCACACTCACCGTCATACTCACCCTCACCCTCACCCCCCTCACACTCACCGTCACCCCCACCCACACCCTTAGCCTCACCCCCACCCCTACCAACACCCTGCCCCTCACAGTCACCCTCACACTCACCCGACCTTCACCCTCACCCCCACCCCAAACCCCACCCCCACCCTCACCCTCACCCTCACCCCCACCCCAACCCTCACCCTCACCCCTACGCACACCCTCCCCCTCACAGTCACCCTCACCCCCACCTACACCCTCACCCCCACCCTCACCGCAACCCTCACCCCCACGCTCCCCTATCCGCACCCTCACCCTCACCTTCACACTCACACTCACTCTCACACTTGCCCACTCACACTCACACTCACCCATCCCCTCACCCTCACACTCAACCTCACAGTCACACACACACACACACTCACCTTAACCATCACACTCACCCCCACCCCCACCCCAAACCTCATCCCCATCCTCACCACCACCCCAACCCTTCCCCTAAAACTCACCCTCACCCTCAACCCGAACCCCACCATCACCCTCACCCCCACCCTCAGACTCACACTCACCCCCACACTCACCCCACCCCCACTCCCACCCCCACTCACCATCACACTAACCCTCACCCCCACCCTCACCCTCAACCTCACACTCACCCTCACCCCCACCCTCACCCCTATCCCCACCCTCACCCTCATACTCACACTCTCCCTCACCCTCACACTCATTCTCACACTCACACTCGCCCACTCACACTCACCCATACCACCACCCTCACACTCAACCTCACTCTCACAGTGACACTCACACTCACACTCACCCTAACCATCACATTCACCCTCACATTCACCCCCACCCTCACCCACACCCACACCCCCACACTCACCCTGACCCTCATCTTCACACTCACCCCCACACCCCCACACTCACGACCACACTCACCCCGGCCCCCACCACAACCCTCATCCCCATCCTCACCACCACACCCACCATCCACCTCACCCTCACCCCCAACCTCAGCCTCACTCCTACCCCGATACACCCTCACCTCCACCCTCACCCCCACCCCCACTTGCACTCAAATCCTCACTCCCTCCCCCACCCTCACCCCCACCCTCACCCCCACCCCACCCAGAGCCCCACCCCCACTCTCACCCTCACCTCCAACCCCACCCTCACCCTCACCCTCACTCCCACCTCCACCCTCACTCCCACGCCCACCCTCACCCTCAAACTCACACTCACCATCACCCCCACCCTCACCCTCACCCTCATTCTCACACTCACCATCACACACACCCTCACCCCCCCTCACACTCACCCTCACCCCCACCCCCACCCTTACCCTCACCCCCACCCCTACCAACACCCTGCCCCTCACAGTCACCCTCACCCTCACCCCACCTACACCCTCACCCCCATCCCCACCCCTACCCACACCCTCCCCCTCACAGTCACCCTCACCCTCACCCACACCTACACCCTCACCCCCACCCTCACCGCAACCCTCACCCTCACCCCCAGCCTCCCCTATCCCCACCCTCACCCTCACCCTAACACTCACACTCACTCTCACACTCACACTCACACATCCCCTACCCTCACACTCAACCTCACCCTCACAGTCACACACACACACACCCTCACCCCCATCCCCACCCCCACCCCAAACCTCATCCCCATCCTCACCACCACCCCAACCTTTCCCCTAAAACTCACCCTCACCCTCAACCACAACCCCACCGTCACCCCCACCCCCACCCTCAGACTCACACTCACCCCCACACTCACCCCCACCCCCATCCCCACACCCACCCCCACCCCCACCCTCACCCCCACCCCCACTCCCACCACCACTCACCATCACACTAACCCCCACCCTCGCACTCACACTCACACTAACTGTCACACACACCCTCACCCTCACCCCCACTCTAACACTCACCCCCAACCCCACACTCACCTCCCCACCCCCACCCCCACCCTCACCCTCACCCCCACCCCACTCCCACCCCCACTCACCATCACACTAACACTCACCCCCAACCCCACACTCACCTCCCCACCCCCACCCTCACCATCACCCTCACCCCCACCCCCACCCTCACCCTCACACGCTCCCTCACCCTCACACTCACTCTCACACTCGCCCACTCACACTCACACTCACCCATCCCCCCACCCCCACCCTCTCCTTCACCCCCACAGTCACCCTCACCCTCACCCACACTTACACCCTCACCCCCACCCCCACCCTCATCCTCACTCCTACCCCCTCCCCACCTCCACCCACACCCTCACCCTCACCCCACACTCACACTCACCAATACCCCCACCCTCTACCCCACCCTCATCAGCTCCACACCCAAGCTCAGAATCACACTCACCCTCACACTCACCTTCACCCCCACCCCCACTCCCACACCCTCCCCCACTCCCACCCTAACCCCCACCCCGCCCTCACCCTCACCCTCACCCCCACACTCGCCCCCACACCCATTCCCACACCCATACCCACCCACACCCTCACCCTTACCCCCATCCACACCCTCACCCTCTCCCCCACCCTGACACACAATCACGCCCACGCTCACCCTAACACTCACCCTCACACTCAAACTCACCCTTTCCCCCACCCCCACCAGACCCCCCACTCCCACCCTCACGCCCACCCTCAATCTCACCCCCACCCCCACTCCCACCCTCTGCCCAACCTCACCCTCACCCCCGTCCCTACACCCACCCTCATCCCAGACGCTCACACTCACACTCACTCCCACCCTCATCCCCAACCCCACCCTCACCCCACACCAAACTGCAGGCTCACCTTCACCCCCACGCCTACCCCCACCCCCACCCTCAACCTCACTATCACCCTCACCCCCACCCCCACCCGCACCATCACCCTCACCCCAACCCTCACACTCGCCCCCTCGCCCACACCCAACCCCTCCCTCAACTTCACCCCCTACACGCACCATCACCCCCACACCGACCCCCCTCACCCCCACCCCCCCCTTCCCCCTCACCCAGAGCCCTAGGCGCACCCCCAACTTCACACTCAGCCTCACACTCACCCCCCCAACCATACACGCACCATCTCCCTCACCACCAACCCCACCCTCACCCTCACCCTCCCCCCCACCCCCACCCTCACCCTCACCCTCCCCCCCACCCCCACCTTCACCACCACCCCACCCTCATCCACAACCCATTCCCCAACCCAACCTCACCCCACCCTCATCCCCACGATCACACTCACACTCATACCCACCCTCACCCGCTCCTCACCCCACCCTCCCTGTCACCCCCCCTCACACTCACCCCTTCCCCCACCCTTCACCCCCACCCCCACCCTCACCCCCACCCTCACCTTCACCGCGATCCCCACACTCACCCCCACCCTCAAATTTCAGGATTGAATAGTTCATTGTGAGAAATTTTCCCCGACCGATTTGTACAAAAATCGCAGTAGCACATCTAACTGGCGTTTCAAAGACGATTCAATCAGAGATTTCGATTTTGCGATGAACAGGATATAATTGATCGTAGTTGGGTGTTCGAACCAAAGGATCTCTACCATAATCGCAGCATTACATTTAAATAGCTTTTGGATGAGGAGTCCGGGAGACAGTTGGGACTAGCAGTGAACAGGATTGAAATAGAATCATAGAATCATAGAATATCAGGGTTGGAAGGGACCTTAGTAGGTCATCTAGTCCAACCCCCTGCTCAAAGCAGGACCAATCCCCAATTTTTGCCCCAGATCCCCAAATGGCCCCCTCAAGGATTGAACTCACAGCCCTGGGTTTAGCAGGCCAATGCTCAAAACACTGAGCTATCCCTCCCCCCCCCAATTACTTACAATAAATACTTATTGTATGTAATTTTCACAAACCGAACGCTACCAAAAGACAAGCATTAAATCATCAAAATAACTTTTGCAAGAGGTTTCCATAGAAATTTGTAACTCGTACTGAACAGGATTGAAATGCTCATGGTGAGGAATTGCACCGAGCCAAACTCTACCCAAAGAGCAGCAGTAAATCTAAATTGCTTAAGTACGAAGAGTTCAGGAGATATTTGGCGCTAGCTTTTAACAGTATTGAATCGTTCAGTGTATGGAAATTTCACGAATGCATCTGATCGAAGAGCCCAGCTGTGCATCATAATGACATTTGGTTGATGATTCCAGGAGAGATTTGGTGGTAGCAGTGAACAGTATTGAATTGTTCATTCTGAGGTATTCTCACGAACGGATCTGTACTAAAGGCCAACCTGTTCAGCATCATTGCAGCATAATAGCTTTTAAAGGAGAATTCCAAGTAAAAATTGTCTGTAGCATTGAATAGAATTCGAATGCTCATTGTGAGGAATTTTCATGAAACGATGTGTACAAAAATGGCAGTAGCACATCTAACTGGCGTTTCAAAGAGGATTCCAGGAGAAATTTGGAACTGCCAGTGAACAGGATTGAATTTTTCTCGCGAACGGATCTGTACCACAATCTTAGCAGTACAATTAAATAGATTTAGAGGAGGATTCCAGGCGACAGTTGGCACTAGCAGTGAATAGGATTGAAATGCTCATTGTAAGGAATTTTCACAACTCGAAATGTTCTAAAACCCATGCAATGCAACATCATGGCTTATGGAGGTTTTGTGCATGGGAAATTTGGCACTTGCAGTGAACAGGATAGGAATACTCATTGTAGGAATTTTCTCTATCCAATGTCTACCAAAATAACAAGATTAAATGTAAATTGATTTCGGAGGAATAGTCCAGGAGAAATTTGGCAAATGCTATGGGACAGAATTGAAATGTAGATTGTAATGATTTTCAAAAAATTCAGCTGTACAAAAAGCTGAGGAGAGGATCATAATGACTTTCGGAAGATGATTCCAGGAGAAATTTGAAGCTTGCAGTGAACAGGATTGAATTGCTGGTAGTGGGGAATTGGATAATGTATATCGTAGCAGTACATTAAAATTGCTTTTTTAAGGAGGATTCCAGGAGCTAGTTGGCCGGCTAGTTAGCCGTCAACGCATAGCAATGCTCATTGTAAGGAAATTTCACAAACCAATCTGTACCAAAACCTCAGCAGTGCAACATCATGTCATTTGGAAGAGCATTCCATGTGAAAATTGGCACTAGCAGTGAACAGGATTTAATTGTTTATGGTGTCATATTCTCACCAACGGATGTGTACCATAACCCTATACCTCACCCTCATCCCCCATCCACAACCCCACTCACACCCCGAAAGCCCTGCCTTGCGTCATAATGGCTATTGGAAGAGGAGTCGAGGAGAAATTTGTCTGTAAGAGCAAACAGCATTTAATTAACCGTAGGGATGTATTTTCACATATGGATCTGTACCAAAAGCCCACAAGTGCATCATAATGGCTTGTGGACGAGGATTCCATTAGAAATTTGGCACTAGCAGCGAACAGACCTGAAATGCTCATTGTAAGGAATGTTTACAAATCCATCACTCCAGAAAGCCTAGGACTTCATCTTCATGGGTTTTGGAATAAGATTTCAGGAGAAATTTGGCTGTAGTAGTGAAGAGGATTGAATTGTTCTTTGTGAGAAATTTTCAGGACCGATGTGTCCAAAAAGCGCAGTAGCAGGCGTTTCAAAGAAGATTCCAGCAGTAATTTCGATCTTCCGATTAACATGATTTAATTGATCGAAATGAGGTAGTCTCACGAAAGGATCTGTTCCTAAAACGCAGCTGTACATTTAAATAGCGTTTGGAGGGGGAGTCCTGGCGACAGTTGGCACTAAAAGTGAACAGGATTGTAATGCTAATTGTTAGGAATTTTCACAAACCGATCGCTACCAAAAGACATGCATTACATCTAAGTAGTGTTTTGCGGCGGATTCCAGGAGACATTTGTCACTAGCTGTGAACAGGACTCATACACCCATTGTAAGGAATTTTCACTAATCGTTCCCTACCAAAAACCCTGCATTACATCGAAATGACTTTTGGAAGAGGATTCCAGGAGCAATTTGCAACTCGTGGTGAACAGGATTGAAATGCTCATTCTGAGGAATTGTCACGAGCAAATCTCTACCCAAAGAGCAGCAGTATATCTAAATTGATTGAGGAGGAAACATTCAGGAGAAATTTGGCTCTAGTTTAAAACAGAATTGAAAAGCTCATTGTAAGGAATTTTCACGAATCCATCCGTATAAAGAGCCCAGCAGTGCATCATAATGATTTTTGGAAGAGGATTCCAGGATACATTTGGCGGTAGCAGTAACAGGATTGAATTGTTCATTATGAGGTATTCTCAGGAACGGATCTGTACCAAAGCCAACCTTTGCAGCGAAATGGCTTTTGGAGGAGGATTCCAAGTGAAAATTATCTGCAGCAGTGAATTCGAATGCTCATTGTGAGGAATATTCATGAACCGATGTGTACAAAAATTGTAGTAGCATATCTAACTGGCGTTTCAAAGAGGATTCCAGTAGAAATGTGGACCTTGCAGTGAACAGGATTTAATTGATCGTCACGAACGGATCTGATCCAAAAGCGCAGCAGTACTTTTAAATAGCTTTAGAAGGAGGATTCCAGGAGATAGATTGCATTAGCAGTGAACAGGAGGGAAATGCTCCTTGTAAGGAATTTTCACAAGCAGATCTGTACCAAATACCCCGCAATGCATCATTCTGGCTTATAGAGTAGGTGGCCATGAGAAATTTGGCAATCGTAGTGAACAGGAATCGAATGCTCATTGTGAAGCATTTGCACTAACCAATGTCTAGCAAAATCGAAAGATTATATTTAAATTGGTTGAGGAGGAATAGTCCTGGAGAAATCTGGCAATAGGTGTGAACAGAATTGAAATGTAGAGTGTACCTGTGTTCAAAAAAATCCAGCAGTACGAAAAGCCAAGCAGAGAATCATAATGTCTTTTCTAAAACAACCCCAGGAGAAATTTGGCAGTAATAGTGAACAGGACGATCTGTACTAAAACCCAACCAGTGCAGCATAATGGCTTTTGATGGCGGATTCAAGGAAAAATTTGGCGGTAGCTGTAAACAGAATTGAAATGCTCATTGTGAGGAATTTTCAGGACCTATGTGTCCAAAAAGCGCAGTAGCACATCTAGCAGGCGTTTCAAAGACGATTGCAGGAGAAATTTCGATATTGCGATGAAAGGATTTAATTATTCGTACTGAGGTATTCTCACGAAAGGATCTGTTCCAAAAACGCAGCAGTACATTTAAATAGCTTTTGGAGAAGGATTCCAGACGACAGTTGGCACTAGCAGAGAACAGGATTGAAATGCTAATTATTAGGAATTTTCACAAACCGATCGTTACCAAAAGACAAGCATTACATCTAAGTAGTTTTTGGTGGCGGATTCCAGGAGACCTTTGTCACTGGCTGTGAACAGGACTCAAATCTTCATTGTATGAAATTTCACTAATCGATCTCTACAAATCCCTGAATTACATCGAAATGACTTTTGGAAAGGTTACAAAATTCCAGGAGAAATTTGTAACTCGTAGTGAACAGGATTGAATGCTCATTGTGAGGAATTGTGAGGAGCCAAACGCCACCCAAAGATCAGCAGTAAATCTAAATTGCTTTAGCAGGAAGAGTTCAGGAGAAATTTGGCTCTAGCTTTAAACAGTATTGAAATGCTCATTGTAAGGAATTTTCACGAATCCATCTGTACGAAGAGCCCAGCAGTGCATCACAATGACTTTTGGAAGATGATTCCAGGAGACATTTGGCAGTAGAACTGAACAGGATTGAATTGTTCATTGTGAGGTATTCTCACGAACGGACATGTACCAAAAGCCAAACATTGCAGCATAATGGATTTGGAGGAGGATTCCAAGTGAAAATTATCTGAAGCAGTGAACAGAATTCGAATGCTCATTGTGAGGAATATTCATGAACCGTTATTTATAAAAATCGCAGTAGCATATCTAACTGATGTAACAAAGAGGATTCCAGGAGAAATTTGGACCTTGCAGTGAACATGATTGAATTGATCGTAGAGAGGTATTCTCACGAATTCCAAAATCTCAGTAGTACTTTGCAATAGCGTTAGGCGGAGGATTCCAGTAGATAGTTGGCATTTGTAGTGTACAGGATTGAAATGCTCATTGTAAGGAATTTTCACAAACAGATTTCTAATCCCCAGCAATGCATCATCATGGATTACTGAGGAGGTGTCCAAGAGAAATTTGGCACGCGTAGTGAACCAGATTCGAATGTTCATTGTGGGGCAATTTCACTAACCAATGTCTACCAAAATCGAAAGATTAAATTTTAATTGGTTTAGTAGGAAAAGTCCAGGAGAAATTTGGCAATAGCTTTGAACAGAATTGAAATCTACAGTGTAATGATGTTCAAAGAATCCAGCTGTACGAATAGCCAAGCAGAGCATCATAATGACTTTTGGCAGATGACCCCCCCAGGAGAAATTTGGCAGTAGCAGTGAACAGGATTGAATTGTTCATTGTGAGGTATTCTTACGAACGGATCTCTACTAAAAGCTAACCAGTGGAGCATAATAGCTTTTGAAGACGGATTCAACGAAAAATTTGGCGGTTGCAGTAAATAGAATTGAAATGCTCATTGTGATGAATTTTCACGACCGATGTTTCCAAAAAGCGCAGTAGCACATCTAGCAGGCGTTTCAAAGACGATTGCAGCAGAAATTTCGATATTACGATGAAAGGATTTAATTATTTGTACTGAGGTATTCTCACGAAAGGATCTGTTACAAAAACGCAGCAGTACATTTAAATAGCTTTTTGTGAAGGATACCAGGAGATAGTTGGCACTAGCAGAGAACATGACTGAAATGCTAATTGTTAGGAATTTTCACAAACCGATCGCTACTAAAAGACAAGCATTACATCTATGTAGTTTTAGGTGGCGGATTCCAGGAGACATTTACACTAGCTGTGAACAGGACAAAAATCTTCATCGTTAAAAATTTTCACTAATCGATCTCTACCAACAACCTTGCAATACAGCGAAATGACTTTTGCAAGAGGATTCCAGGAGAAATTTGTAACTCTTAGTGAATAGGATTGAATGCCATTCTGAGGAATTTTCAGGAGCCAAACTCTACCCAAAGATCAGAAGTAAATCTAAATTGCCTTAGCAGGAAGAGTTCAGGAGAAATTTGGCTCTAGCTTTAAATTGCTATCGGAGGAGGATTACATGAGATAGTTGGCACTAGCAGTCAACAGGATCGAAATGCTCATTGTAAGGAATTTTCATGAATCCATCTGTACGAAGAGCCCAGCAGTGCATCAAAATGACTTTTGGAAGATGATTCCAGGAGACATTTGGCAGTAGAACTGAACAGGATTGAATTGTTCATTGTGAGGTATTCTCACGAACGGACATGTACCAAAAGCCAAACATTGCAGCATAATGGCTTTTGGAGGAGAATTCCAAGTGAAAATTATCTGCAGCAGTGAACAGAATTCGAATGCTCATTGTGAGGAATATTCATGAACCGATGTGTACAAAAATCGCAGTAGCACATCTAACTGGCGTTTCAAAGATTCCAGTAGAAATGTGTACCTTGCAGTGAACAGGATTTAATTGATCGCAGTGACGTATTCTCACGAACGAATCTATTCCAAAATCGCAGAGGTACATTTAAATTGCTTTCGGAAAAGGATTACATGAGATAGTTGGCAATAGCAGTCAACAGGATCGAAATGCTCATTGTAAGGAATTTTCACAATCCGATCTATACAAAAACTGCAGCAATGCATCATCATGGATTACGGAGGAGGTGTCCATGAGAAATTTCGCACTCGTAGTGAACAGGATTCGAATGCTCAGTGTGAGGAATTTTCACTAACCAATGTCTACCAAAATCGAAATATTAAATTTAAATTGCTGTTGGAGAAAGAATCCAGGTGAGATTTGCAATAGCTGTGAACAGAATTGAAATGTTCAGTGTAATTGGGTTCAAAAAATCCAGCTGTAGGAAAAGCCCAGCAGAGCATCATAATGACTTTTTAAATATGACCCCAGGAGATATTTGGCAGTATCAGTGAACAGAATTGAAATGCTCATTGTGAGCAATTTTCACTAATCAATTTTCACTACCAAAATGACAGCAGTATATTTATATGTCCTATTCAGGAGGATTACAGGAGGTAGTTGGCACTAGCAGTCATCAGGACTGAAAGGCTCAGAGTAAGGAATTTTCTTAAACAGTAGTGCATGATCATGGCTAATGGACGAGGACTCCAAGGGGAAATTGACACTAGTAATGACAGGATTGAATTTTCTTTGTGAGTTACTCTCACTAACGGATCTGTACCCTAACCCTAATCCTAAACTAACCCTGACCACGACAATTACCCTAACCCTAACCATCACACTCACCCTCACACCCACCCTCACCCTCAACCCCACCCTCCCTCACATAAACCCTCACACTCACCCAACCCCCTCACTCTCACCCTCAAACTCACCCTCACACTCATCCTCAACATTATCCCCACCACCACCCCCACCCCCAACTCCAACCTCACCCCCACCCTCACACTCATCCCCAACCCCACCCCACCCTCACCCCCACCCCCAGCCTCCCACTCATTGTGACAACCACCATAACACACACTCACCTTCACCCCAACCCTCCCCCTCACCATCAGCCTCACACGTACCCTGACCCTCACCATCACCCCAACGCTCACACTAATCCGCAGGCCCACCCCAACCCCACCCCACCCTCACCCCCACCCCCAGCCTCCCACTCATTGTGACAACCACCATCACACACACTCACCTTCACCCCAACCCTCCCCCTCACCATCAGCCTCACACGTACCCTGACCCTCACCATCACCCCAACGCTCACACTAATCCGCAGGCCCACCCAAACCACACACCCGCACACCCCCACCCTCACGCTCACCCCCCACCCTCACACTAACCCCCAAATTCCCTCACCCCCACCCTCATCCCCACCCCCCCCACACTCACCCCCACCCTCACACTCACCCTCACCTCCACCCCCACCCTCACCCCCATTGTCACACTTAACCCCATCTACACCCCCAGTAACACTCAACTCCAACCCCACACTTACACCCACCCTCACTCCCACCCCCCACCCTCACCAACGCCGTCACCCTCACCCTAACCCCCACCCTAACCCCAACTCTCATCCTCACCCCCACCCCCATCCATATCCTCATCATCTCCCCTACCGCCAACCTCAACCCCACCGCCATCCTCACACGCATCCCAAACCCCCACACCCGACCCCCACCCTTAAACCCACCCCCACCGCCACCCTCACCCCAACCCACTCACACACCTTCACCGTCAACCTCACCCTCACCCTATCCCCTACCCCCACCAACACCCTCGCCTAACCCTCACCCTCACCCCCATCCCCACCCTCACCCTCATCCCCACACCCCACCCTCACACTCACGCTCTCCCCGCTCCCACCATACCCCCCACCCCCCACACGCACCCTCACTCCCACCTTCACCCTCAAACTCACACTCACTCTCACACTCATCCCTAACTTCACACTAACCCCCACCATCAACCTCACCTCAGGCCTCACCCCACCCCCACCCTCACCGCGACCCTCACCCCCACCCCCAATCGCCCCCACCCTCACCACCCTCACACTCACCAGCACCCATCCCCCACCCCACACTCACCCCCACTCCCACCCTCACACCCACCCCCACCACCAGCTCCACCCTCACCCCGTCCCACACCCACCCTAACCCCCACCCTCACCCACATCCCCACCCTTACCCTCCTCCTCAACCCACCCGCAATCCCACCCTAACCCTTACCCTCAACCCCACACCCACCACAACACTCACTCCCCACCAACACCCCCCACGATCACCCTCAACCTACCCTCACCACACCCCAATCCTCACGATCACCCTCACCACCACCCCCAACCTCACACTCTCCCTCTCCCTTAATCTCACCCTAACCCCCACCCCAGGCCAACCCTCACCCTCACCCCCACAACAAACCTCACCCTAACCCCCACCCCCGCACCCAACCTCACCCTCACCCCCACCATCACTCTCACCCTCAACAGCACCCTAAACCCCACCCCCACCCACACTTCTACCCTCACCCTCATTCCCACACTCAACCCCAACCCCACCCACACCCATACGCTCACCCTCAACCTAATCCCCACCCCCAGCCCACCCGCATCCTCACCCTAACCCCCACCCCCATCCTCACCCTCACCCCAAACCCCATCCCCACCCTCACACTCAGCCTCACCCTCATCCCCACACCCACCCCTGACCCTCACACTCACACTCTCGCTCGCCCCCTCCCAACCTTACGCCAACCCCCACACACACCCTCACCCCCACCCTCAAACACACAGTCACCCCTAACTGCTCACTCACCCCCATCATCACCCTCACCCTCAGGCCTAACCCCCACCCCCACCCTCACCGTGACCCTAACCCCCACCCTCAATCACCCCCACCCTCACCCTAACACACAACCTCACACTCACCCTCACACTCACGAGCAGCCCTTCCCCCACCCCCACCCTCACCCCCAGCCCCACCCATATCCTCACCCTCACCACTACCCCCAAGCCATCCTCTCCGGCACCCCTGGGGGTGGGGGTGAGGGTGGGTTTGGGTGTGGGGGTGAGGGTGTAAGTGGGGATGAGGGTTACCGTGAGGGAGAGGGTGTGGCTATGGGTGGGGGTGAGGTTGAGGGTGGGGGTGGGGGTGAGGGTGAGTGTGAGGGCGGGGGTGAGGGTGAGTGTGACAGTGAGTGTGAGTGTGAGGGTGAGGGTGGGGGTGAGGGTGAGTATGATGGTGAGTGTGAGGGTGGTGGTGAGGGTGGGGGTGAGAGTGAGGGTGAGGCTGAGGGTGCGCGTGATGGTGGGGGTGACGGTGAGGGTGAATGTGGGGGTGAGGGTGAAGGTGGGGGTGGAGGTGAGGGTGAGAGTGGTGGTCGGCGTGGGGGTTGGGGTGAGGGTGATTGTGATTCTGAGGGTAGGGGTGGGGGTGAGGGAGGGCGTGGGTGTGGGGGTGAGGGGGTAAGTGGGCGTGAGGATGACCGTGAGGGGGAGGGTCGGTCTTTGGTTGGGGTTGAGGTTGAGGGTGGGGGTGGGGGGGAGGGGGAGGGTGAGTGTGAGCGCGGGGGTGAGGGTGAGTGTGCCTGTGAGTGTGTGGGTGGGGTTGATGGTGAGTATGATGGTGAGTGTTAGGGTGGGGGTGAGGGTGAGGGTGTGGGTCGGGGTGAGGGTGGGGGTGGGGGTGGGGGTGATGGTGGGGGTGTGGGTGGAGGTGAGGATGAGAATGGTTGTCGGCGTGGGTGTGGGGGTGAGGGTGAGGGTGAGGGTGGGAGTGTGGGTGAGGGTGGGCGTGAGTGTGTTAATGATGGTGGGGGACGGGGTGAGGGTGGGGGAGAGAGTGAGGATTTGAAAGCACGTGGGGGTGGGGGTGAGGGTGGAGGTGAGGTTGGGGGTGAGTGTGTGTTGGGGTAGGAGTGAGGCTGAGGGTGTGGGTGAGAGTGAGGTTGAGGGTGAGAGTGGGTGTGGCTGTGGGTGTGACGGTGGGGTTTGGGTTGAAGGTGAGGGTGAGTGTTAGGGGGAGGGTTGGGGTGGGGTGGGCGTGAGTGTGGGGGTGAGGGTGGTGGTGGTGGAGGTGAGTGTGAAGGTGAGGGTGGGGTGACTGTGGGGGTGTGGGGGTGGGTGAGGGAAGGGGTGAGTGTGAGGGTGAGTGTGAGGGTTAGCGTGAGTGAGGGTGGGGGGATTGGTGAGTGTGAGGGTGAGGGTGGGGATAGGGGTGAGGGTGGGGGTGACGGTATGGGAGAGAGTGAGGATTTGAGTGCGCGTGGGAGTGGGGGTGAGGGTGGAGGTGAGGGTGGGGGTGAGTGTGAGTGTGTGTCGGGGTCGGAGTGAGGCTGAGAGTGGGGGTGAGAGAGTGAGGTTGAGGGTCGGGCTGAGGGTGGGGTGGGGGTGGGGGTGATGGTGGGTTTGGGGTTGTGGGTGAGGGTGATTGTTAAGGGGAGGGTTGGGGAGGGGGTGAGGATGTGGATGAGGCTTGTGGTGGGGTTGAGGGTGATTGTGGGGGTTAGGGTGGGGTGGTGGGGGTGTGTGTGAATATGAGGGTGGGGGTGAGTGTGGGGGTGTGGGTGTGGGTGAGGGTGGGCGTGAGTGTGAGAGTGAGTGTGAGCGTGAGTGTGAGGGTAAAGGTGAGTGTGAGGGTGAGGGTGAGGTTGAGTGATGGTGGGGCGATGGGTGAGTGCGAGTGCGAGTGCGAGTGCGAGTGCGAGTGCGAGTGCGAGTGCGAGTGCGAGGGTGAGGTTGGGGTGGGGTTGAGGGTGAGGGTGTGCGTGATGGTGAGTGTGAGGGTGAGGGTGCGGTTGGGGGTGAGGGTGGGGGTGAGGGTGAGGGTGAGTGTGAGGGTGGGGAGTTGAGTGTGGGGGTGGGGGTGAGTGTGAGAGTGAGGGTGGGGGTGAGGGTGGGGGTGACGGTGGGTTTGGGGTTGTGGGTGAGGGTGAGTGTTAAGGGGAGGATTTGGGAGGGGGTGAGGATGGGGACGAGGCTTGGGGTGGGGGTGGGGGTGATTGCGGGGGTTAGGGTGGGGTGGTGGGGTTGAGTGTGAAGATGAGGGTGGGGGTGAATGTGGGGGTGTGGGTGTGGATGAGGGTGGGGGTGATTGTGAGGGTGAGTGTGAGGTTGAGTGATGGTGAGGCGATGGGCGAGTGCGAGTGTGAGTGGGCGAGTGTGAGTCTGAGTGTGAGTGTGAGGGTGAGTGTGACTGTGAGGGTGGGGATAGGGGTGAGGGTGTGGGTAATGGTGAGTGTGAGGGTAAGGGTGGGGTTGGGGGTGAGGGTGGGGGTGAGGGTATGGGAGAGAGTGAGGATTTGAGTGCGCGTGGGGGTGAGGGTGGAGGTGAGTGTGGGGTGAGTGTGAGTGTGTGTCAGGGTCGGAGTGAGGCTGAGGGTGGGGGTGAGAGTGAGGTTGAGGGTCGGGGTGAGGGTTGGGGTGGGGGTGACGGTGGGTTTGGGGTTGTGGGTGAGGGTGAGTGTCAAGGGGAGGGTTGGGGAGGGGGTGAGGATGGGGATGAGGCTTGGGGTGGGGGTGGGGGTGATTGTGGGGGTTAGGGTGGGGTGGTGGGGGTGAGTGTGAAGATGAGGGTGGGGGTGAATGTGGGGGTGTGGGTGTGGGTGAGGGTGTAGGTGAGGGTGAGGGTGAATGTGAGGGTGAGTGTGAGGGTAAGGGTGATTGTGAGGGTGAGGTTGAGTGATGGTGGGGCGATGGGTGAGTGCGAGTGTGAGTGGGCAAGTGTGAGTCTGAGTGTGAGGGTGAGTGTGAGTGTCAGGGCGGGGATAGGGGCGAGGGAGTGGGTGATGGTGAGTGTGAAGGTGAGGGTGGGTTGGGGGTGAGGGTGGGGGTGAGGGTGAGTGTGGGGGTGGGGAGTTGAGTGTGGGGTTGGGGTGAGTGTGAGAGTGAGGGTGGGGGTGAGGGTGAATGTGATGGTGAGTGGGGTGGGTGTGGATGTGGGGGTGGGGGTAAGGGTGAGGGTGGTGTGGGGTGAGGGGGGTGCCTCGAGGTGGGGGTGAGGGTGAGTGTGACGGTGCAGGTGCGTTTTGGGGTGAGTGAGGGTGGTGTTGGGCAAGAGGGTAACTGTGAGGGTGAGTGTGAGTCTGATGGTGGGGGTGGGGTGAGGGTGAGGGTGGGGTAGAGGGTGGGGGTCGGGGTGAGTTTGAGCGTGAGGGTGGGGTGGGGTAAGTGTGAGGGTGTGGGTGGGGGTGGGGTGTGGGTAGGGGTGAGGATGAGGGTTGGGATGGGTGTGGGGTGTGGGTGTGGGTGTGGGTGAGGGTGGGGTTGGGGTGACTGTGAGAGTGAATGTGGGGGTAGGGGTTAGGTTGAGTGTGAGGGTGGGGCTTAGGGTGGGGGTGGGGGTGGGGTGAGGCGGGTTGAGGGTGGCGGTCGGGGTGGGGTTGAGGGTGGGGGTGGGGGTTAGGGTGAGGCTGGAGGTGGGGGTGGGGGTGGGGGTGAGAGTGATTGTGGGGGTGTGGGTGAGGGTTGGGGTGAGGATAAGTGTGAGGGTGCGGGTGAGTGTGAGGGAGAGGTTCGGGGGTGTTTGGGTGGGGGTGGGGATGAGTGTGAGTGTGGGGGTGGGGATGAGTGTGAGGGTGGGGGACAGGGTGGGGGTGGGGTGACAGCGAGGGTGGGGTGAGAGCGAGGGTGGGGTGAGGTTGAGGGTGGGGATGGGGGTGGGGGTGAGGGTGCGGGTTAGCATGAGTCTGTGGGTGGGGTGAGTGTGAGGGTGTGTGAGAGAGTGGGGTGGGGGTGGGGGTGAGGATGAGGATGAGGGTGAGTGTGAGTGTGAGGGTAAGTGTGGGGTTGGGGATGAGGGTGGGGTGGGTGGAGGTGGGGGTGATGGTGAGGGTGGGGCTGGGGTTAGGGTGAGGTGAGTGTGACGGTGAGTGTGAGTGTCAGGGTGGGGGTGTGGGTGAGGGTGAGGGTGGGGGTGGGGGTGGGGACGGGGGCGGGGGTGTGTGAGGGTGGGGTTAGGGGTGGGTATGGGTGTGAGTGTGAGTGTGAGTGTGAGTGTGAGGGGGAGGATCGGGGGTGTGGGTGGGGTGGGAGTGTGGGTGAGTGTGAGGGTGGGGGTGAGGGGTGTGTGGGTGGGGTTGAGGATGTAGGTGGGTGTGAGGGTGAGGGTGACTGTGAGGGGGAGGCTGTTGGTGGGGTGAGAGTGGGGGTGAGGGTGGGGGGTGGGGGTGAGGGTGCGTGTGGGGTTGGGGGTGAGGGTGGGGGTGAGGGTGAGGGTGAGTGTGATGGTGAGTGTGAGGGTAGGGGTGGGGGTGGGGGTGGAGGTGAGGGTGAGGGTGGGGGGTGGTGGATAGCGTGAGGGTGGGGTGGGGTGAGGGTGTGACGGAGTAGAGAGCGAGATGGATCTGACCTGAGAGTCTTGCGGCACTGGGAAAGTCTACCTTGGGAATGCAAGACTTTACTGAGGCTGTAACATGAGCCCAGACGGGTGTTGGGAGGTGACACCTTTGGCTGGGAGAATGAACAAAGGCGAGAGGAGGGGCCCCGGCGGGGGTGAAGAGGCAGTTGGAGGTTTTGTCTGCATTATTTCAGCTTGGAGCTGGGTGGTGATACACAGGGAGCCCAAAGGCTGGGGTCTAAGCTCCCTGCCCCCAAGAAGGGCCCAGCTGAGGGGTCATGGTCATACTTACAAGCTCTCTTTGGACTCTTTCCTGGCAACCCTAATAAACCTTCTGTTCTACTGGCTGGCTGAGAGTCTCATTGAATCCCGGGAAGAGGGTTGCAGGACCTGACTCTCCCACACTCCGTAACAACTGGTGGCAGCGGTGGGATCTTCTGCACCCCATGAACGGCACTTCATGCAGTAAGTGACTGGAGAGCAGTAGAACAAAGGGGGATTGACGGGGTGTAAGTTGCTGAAGAGGCAGAGAGAAGCGGTTTTGGGGGGCGAAGGAGTTACACTTAACCCTGAGGGGTGTGACCAGTGAGAAGGGCTGGCACACTAGGGGTTCCTCCTGGAAGCCGTGGGGGCCAAGACCGCACAGGCCTGAGAGTGGCCAACAGGAAGATGCATGCTAAGCGCCGTAAGAACGACCTGGTGGAGCTGTGCAGGCAGAGGGGGCTGCGCACTGGGAAGTCCAACAAAGACCAGCTGATTGCGCAGCTGGAGGAGAAGGATCGCTTGGATGACCCGATCCCTGTCCCTGGGGGAAGACGCCCGACAGGCGCAGCATGGGCTCAGGGCCTCACCCAGCTGGGAGGGGTCAGACTGCTGCCGAGGACATCCCAAGACCCCTCTTGCCTCTGCCCAGGGGAGAGGTGGGGGAAAGCCCAGCAAATACCGAGGGCACCTTGACCCCAGTTGCCAGCAAGGGGTCTTCCCGGAGGAGCTCCCCATCACAGCAGTGGAGGCGGCTGGATTGGGAGAGGGAAATAAAACTGAAAGAGCTCGAGTAGAGACAGCAGGAACTGAAGGAGGAGCGGTAAGAAGGGGAAAAACAACATCAGCATGAGGTGCAGGAGAAGGAGAAACAACGCCAGCATGAGCTGGAGCTGGCCAGACTGAGGAGCAGTGAGGCCCCGGCTGCGGTGAGTGAGGGGGACCAAGACTACACGGAAGTTTGATCGTAACTTCCTGGCCAAGTGTAAAGAAGGGGAAGACATAGACAGTTTCCTGGCGGCCTTTGAAAATGCCTGCAGGTTGCACAAGGTGACCCTGCAGACAAGATCCAGTTTCTCACCGCCTTACTGGACCCGGCAGGCCTTGACGTGTACGGCCGAATGAAAGAGATGAAAGGTTCCGGGATCAGTGAAAAACCCCTGAGATCACGTACCTACAACTGGCCAACCGGAGACATGGATACGCCCGCAAGTGGACCGCTGGGGCCCAAACTATGGAGGGCCTGCTTGAACTATTCGTACTGGAACAACTGTATGAACAGTGCCCATCAGACCTGAAGCTATGGTTGATGGACAAAAATCCAGGGAGCCCGCAGCACGCAGGGCGGCTGGCCGACGAGTTTGTGAACAGTCGGTCAAGGGGTGGCAGGGAGGAATCCCAAAGGAGCAGGCCCACCCTAAGACAGCAAGAGAGTCACCATGGGACCTCCCAAAGGGGAAATAGGGAGAACCCCCTCCCGAGGGGAAACTCCGACATCAGAACCAACCGGCCGGCTCGAGGGGACCAACGGAACATGAGCTGCTATCACTGCGGCCAGAGGGGCCACTTACGGTCCCAGTGCCCCAAGATCAGAGACAGACTGAGCAGACCAAACCCACACCGGGTTAACTGGGTAGGGACCCAGCCGGACGAGGGTCCGACAGCCCAGAAGAGGGGGGCTGGCAGCTTATCAACGGCTCCGGAGGGAGGAGGGCGCCAGACCAGCTCCTCGGGGGGGCTGGATGCTCCGGACTCAGGGTTCCCTTTTTATAGGGTGGGCGCGGGGCTGTCCCTCAGGAGAGAGTGCCTTGTTCCCCTGGAATAGATGGGAGGAGGGTCACTGGATTCTGGGATACAGGCGCGGAGGTGACGCTTGCCCGGCCCGAGGTAGTGGCCCCAGATCGGGTGGTACCCAACACCTACCTGACCCTAACAGGGGTGGGCGGGACCCCGTTCAAGGTACCCGTGGTGAGGGTACACCTGAAATGGGGGGCCAAGGAGGGCCCCAAGGACATAGGGGTGCACCAGCATTTGCCCACTGAGGTACTGATGGGGGGGGACCTAGAAGACTGGCCCAATGAATCCCAGGACAGCCTGGTCGTGACCCGTAGCCAGAGCTGGCAAGGGGCACTACGCCCGGGCCTCAGAGAGGGTGCCTTGCACAGGGCGCAGGACCCTGCCCCAGTGGGGAGGGAGTACCCCAGGACCAGGGGCAGAGAGGCTGCGGCCTCAGACACGGACAACACGAGGGAACAGGCTCCCATTCCTCCCTAGTGGCTGAGTTCCAGGCCCAGTTACAGAGAGATCCCTCCTTGCAGAAGCTCAGGGACCTGGCCGACCACAGGGAGGTACAGACCATGTGAGAATTTGCCAAGAGAGGTTCCTGTGGGAGAAGGGTTCCTGTACCGGGAATGCCCCCCCCCCCCCCCGGTGAGATGGAGATGTGGGGGATCAAGAGGCAGCTGGTGGTCCCCCAGAAGTATCGCGGCAAGCTACTGTACCTGGCCCATGACATCCCTCTCGCAGGGCACCAGGGAATCCGGCGCACCAGGCAGAGGCTGCTACAGAACTTTTACTGGCCTGGGGTCTTTACAACTGTCCATCAGTACTGCTGGTCCTGTGACCCCTGCCAGCGGGTGGGGAAGGCCCAGGACAAGCGGAAAGCGCTTTGAAGGCCTTTGCCCATCATAGGGGAGCCCTTCCAGAAGGTGGCCATGGACACAGTGGGGCCTCTCAGCAAGACAACCCAGTCGGGGAAGAAATACGTTCTGGTGGTGGGTAGATTTCGCCACCCGCTACTCGGAGGCGGCGCCCTTACCCTCCATTGAAGCAGACACCGTTTCGGATGTGCTGCTGACCATTTTCAGTCGAGTGGGGTTCCCCAAGGAAGTCCTGACAGACCAAGGGTCCAACTTCATGTCGGCCCTGCTCCAGTGCTTGTGGGAGAAATGTGGGGTCCGGCACAGCTAAATGAGGTAAACTATGCGGTGGAGCTGTCTAACCGGGCGCACCGCTGCCGGGTGTACCATGTCAATATGATGAAGCCATATTATGACAGGGGAAATGTGGTGCTGGCCGTGTGTGGACATTGGGAGGAGCAGGGAGTGACCCTCTAGTAGATCTATTCCCTGAGACAGGAGCTGGCTCCTCCCAAGAAACGATCCCCCTCTCTGATCAGCTAACCCCTGCCCAGCAAGCTGAGATCAGAGGGCTGCTGCATCTGTACCGACAGCTGTTTTCCAAACAGCCTTGTCGCACGATCACTCTCACCCTCACCCCCACATTCCCCCTCACACTCACCCTCACCCCCACCCTTACCCCCACCTCCACGCCCATCCCCAACCTCACCCTCACCCCACCCTCAGCGCCACTCCCACCCCCAACCTCTCCCTCCCCCTCACACTCACCCTCACCCACAAGCTCACCCTCATCCCCACCCCCACCCTCACCCCAACCCTCGCTCTCATACTCACCCTGCCCAAGAAGTATCATCACCGGCTATTGTACCTGGCCCGGGGTAAGGGAAAAGATCCCTGGAGGTCCCTGCCTATCAGAGAGGAACCTTTCAGTAGGTGGCTATGGATAAAGTGGGGGTCCCCAGCAAGGTCCTTACAGAGCAGGGATCCGAGGTCATGTCAGCACCTGAGAGATAAGTGTCCCCTGCTGAGTGAAAACAGGCATCAAGCGGCCCATGAAGCTGCTGCCTCTTTCCACACAAGGGTTTGTGAAGTTGACTTCTACACCACCAAGCAGTGAGCATGTGCATGCTGTTAGACTGAATGGGAAGTTAATCACTGGGTTGAGAGATACAGGTGCTGAAATTTCTAGAGTCAGGAGGGACCTGATCCAAGAGAAGGATTGGTTGCCGGGTAAAGTGGCAGAATTGGAGCTGGTGGGTGGCTACAAAGTCATTGCACCTCTGGCAAAAGTACACATGCAAACGGAAAACTTGCAGGCTAGGCTAACTGTGGCAACAGTGTCACACAATTTTGCACCGTTTCTACTGGGAAATGATTTCTTTGCTGTGGCAGAATCTGTCCCAGGGCTGGGTGGCAGCAAGCAGGAACCTGGTGCTGAAAACCCCAGAGGGGGGGGCGAAGTCACAGGGACTGCAGCTGTGGTGGCAGGGGTGGCTGTGGCCAGTTCCTGTCCTGTAATCATCTCCCCGGGGGAGGGGAATGTTCTACCTCATAGCAAGGGGGGAATTTTGCGGGCCACTGAAGGGTCTATCTTAGCTTGCAGCTGGGAGCCCACAGCTGGACCAGGGTCACCTTCTCTTCAGGGGGACATGGGAGTGTCTGGCCCAGACAGAGGCCCAGGGAGGGAAGGTGAGGGGGGGGGCGGAGAGCCCGCCCACCTTTTGTCAGGAGGATCTTGCCCAGGAGGAGGGTGAAAAGTCTGCATTTCAGATGCCAGACCCCTCTCCTGTGGATCAGGTTAGAAGGGAAAGCTGGGGGTCAGACCTCCTGGAGGGGGGAGTCCGTCCAGCTGACCTGTTGGGAACAGATACTGGGGTGTCCAAGAAAGAGGTTGTTCTTGCTACAGGGGTAGGAGGTAAATCTCTCTCTTCAAAGCAGAAGGGAGCAAGTCTCTGCATGGGTGAAGCCACACAAGGGGATGGGAACCAGCCCAGAGAAATTCCAGAGGGAGGGGCCGAGGGCAGGCCGGGTTGCAGTACACCCTTTCCTTGCCAGAGCCTCAAACGCATGCCTGATTTAGGAGCCTGCTCCAAAGAGGCAGAAGAATCTACATCAGAGTGCCTACCAGGATACACAGATGGGTGGGTAATCCTGTGTCTTTCCCTACTTCATCTGTGGGTTATAACAAAGGAGTTAACACTGAGGGTCAACCCTTTCAAGATGGGGAACATACCTGATTGGTGGGAAAAACTGTTGTACATGCTTGGGATGGTGACCTCACGGTCGTACAAGCATGTTACCTGTCGGCCTATATCGAGTAACCGGCTGGAAGCTTGGCACAACAGCAAAAGCATAACAGGCCCAGGCTGCTGTGTGAAAGGGGAAACTGAGGCACGTCGCCTCATGGCACTGAGAGCTAAATGCCGAGGTTCATACGCCTTAACAGGTATTGCTATCTGTATCCTGTTAGCAATACTACACCCCAACCCATTTACAGGCGCCCGGGGACCAGGAACCTCGCATTTTGCTAAAACCATTACGAATGACACCATGTGGTGTGCCCGTACTGAAAAGGGGTGTGACCAAAGACAAACAGGGGCTTTATGTGTACTGCCTCCGCCATGGACAGTGTCCAAGTCTCTGGCAGTAAGTTCAGGAGGAGGGTGTGACGGTGTTCCCCATAAAACTTTATGGGGAGATGCTTATAAATGTATATATGTAACTAGAATATGTTTTATGCTACATGTGCCATGTAACATATCTCTGTGAAAGTTATGACCTACTGAATTTATTCCTCCTGTTTGTATGCATGTATCATTGTTGTAGTTGAAGTGATGAATATCGGTTGTATTTCTTGAGAAAGGAATGTGCAGGTTAAGTGCCCAATCAAGAAGCACTTAACAGACAATAGAACTTGCAGTCACCAATCCACATCTGAACTTTGCCAGGAATGTGGCTGGTCTGGAACTGAGTTGTGCATGTGACTGGTCCATGTGACCCCAACTCCATTTGGTAACTGGATGCTACACAGGGAGAGGGAGGGGTGTCCACCCAGAGGAGAAAAATCTATTTAGAAGATGACAGAACAAGGAGTAATGGTCTCAAGTTGCAGAGGGGGAGGTTTAGGTTGGATATTAGGAAAAACTTTTTCACTAGTAGGGTGGTGAAGCACTGGAATGGGTTACCTAGGGAGGTGGTGGAATCTCCTTCCTTAGAGGTTTTTAAGGTCAGGCTTGACAAAGCCCTGGCTGGGATGATCTAGTTGGGGTTGGTCCTGCTTTGAGCAGGGGGTTGGACTAGATGACCTCCTGAGGTCCCTTCCAACCATGAGATCCTATGATTCTATGATTTAAACCCCGAGGAAACCCCTCCATTTTGTCTTCAGCTGGCTAAAGGAAGAAGCTCTCCACCCCCCAAGGAGACCTGAAAGAGACTGAACAAAGGACAAAGACATTAGGGGGGTGAGTGATGTCATGGGCCAGGTACAGTAGCTTGCCGCGATACTTCTGGGGGACCACCAGCTGCCTCTTGATCCCCCACATCTCCATCTCACCGGGGGGAGGGGGGGCATTCCCGGTACAGGAACCCCTTCTCCCACAGGAACCTCTCTTGGCAAATTCTCCACATGGTCTGTACCTCCCTGTGGTCGGCCAGGTCCCTGAGCTTCTGCAAGGAGGGATCTCTCTGTAACTGGGCCTGGAACTCAGCCACTAGGGAGGAATGGGAGACTGTTCCCTCGTGTTGTCCGTGTCTGAGGCCGAAGCCTCTCTGCCCCTGGTCCTGGGGTACTCCCTCCCCACTGGGGCAGGGTCCTGCGCCCTGTGCAAGGCACCATCTCTGAGGCCCGGGCGTAGCGCCCCTTGCCAGCTCTGGCTACGGGTCACGACCAGGCTGTCCCGGGATTCATTGGGCCAGTCTTCTAGGTCCCCCCCCATCAGTACCTCAGTGGGCAAATGCTGGTGCACCCCTATGTCCTTGGGGCCCTCCTTGGCCCCCCATTTCAGGTGTACCCTCACCACGGATACCTTGAACGGGGTCCCGCCCACCCCTGTTAGGGTCAGGTAGGTGTTGGGTACCACCCGATCTGGGGCCACTACCTCGGGCCGGGCAAGCGTCACCTCCGCGCCTGTATCCCAGTATCCAGTGACCCTCCTCCCATCTATCTCCAGGGGAACAAGGCACTCTCTCCGGAGGGACAGCCCCGCGCCCACCCTATAAAAAGGGAACCCTGATTCCGGAGCATCCAGCCCCCCCGAGGAGCTAGTCTGGCGCCCTCCTCCCGCCGAAGCCGTTGATAAGCTGCCAGACCCCTCTTTTGGGCTGTCGGCCCGTCGTCCGGCTGTGCCCCTACCCAGTTAACCCGGTGTGGGTTTGGTCTGCTCAGTCTGTCTCTGATCTTGGGGCACTGGGACCGTAAGTGGCCCCTCTGGCCGCAGTGATAGCAGCTCATGTTCCGTTGGTCCCCTCGAGCCGGCCGGTTGGTTCTGATGTCGGAGTTTCCCCTCGGGAGGGGGTTCTCCCTATTTCCCCTTTGGGAGGTCCCATGGTGACTCTCTTGCTGTCTTAGGGTGGGCCTGCTCCTTTGGGATTCCTCCCTGCCACCCCTTGACCGACTGTTCACAAACTCGTCGGCCAGCCGCCCTGCGTGCTGCGGGCTCCCTGGATATTTGTCCATCAATCATAGCTTCAGGTCTGATGGGCACTGTTCATACAGTTGTTCCAGTACGAATAGTTCAAGCAGGCCCTCCATAGTTTGGGCCCCAGCGGTCCACTTGCGGGCGTATCCATGTCTCCGGTTGGCCAGTTGTAGGTACGTGATCTCAGGGGTTTTTCACTGATCCCGGAACCTTTGACGGTACATCTCGGGAGTCAGCCCAAGCTCGCAGAGCAGAGCCTTTTTGAACAGTTCATAGTCCCCACTCTCCTTCTCTTTCATTCGGCCATACACGTCCAGGCCTGCCGTGTTCAGTAATGGGGTGAGAAACTGGATCTTGTCTGCAGGGTCAACCTTGTGCAACCTGCAGGCATTCTCAAAGACCGCCAGGAAGCTGTCTATGTCTTCCCCTTCTTTACGCTGGGCCAGGAAGTTACGATCAAACTTCCCTGTAGTCTTGGGTCCCCCCTCACTCACCACAGCCGGGGCCTCACCGCTCCTCAGTCTGGCCAGCTCCAGCTCATGCTGGCGTTGTTTCTCCTTCTCCTGCACCTCATGCTGATGTTGTTTTTCCCCTTCTTACCGCTCCTCCTTCAGTTCCTGCTGTCTCAACTCGAGCTCTTTCAGTTTTATTTCCCTCTCCCAATCCAGCCGCCTCCACTGCTGTGATGGGGAGCTCCTCCGGGAAGATCCCTTGCTGGCCACTGGGGTCAAGGTGCCCTCGGTATTTGCTGGGCTTTCCCCCACCTCTCCCCTCGGCAGAGGCAAGAGGGGTCTTGGGATGTCCTCGGCAGCAGTCTGACCCCTCCCAGCCGGGTCAGGCCCTGAGGCCCATGCTGCGCCTGTCGGGCGTCTTCCCCCAGGGAGAGGGATCGGGTCATCCAAGCGATCCTTCTCCTCCAGCTGCGCAATCAGCTGGTCTTTGTTGGACTTCCCAATGCGCAGCCCCCTCTGCCTGCACAGCTCCACCAGGTCGTTCTTACGGCGCTTAGCATACATCTTCCTGTTGGCCACTCTCAGGCCTGTGCGGTGTTGGCCCCCACGGCTTCCAGGAGGAACCCCTAGTGTGCCAGCCCTTCTCACTGGTCACACCCCTCAGGGTTAAGTGTAACTCCTTCGCCCCCCAAAACCGCTTCTCTATGCCTCTTCAGCAACTTACACCCCGTCAATCCCCCTTCGTTCTACTGCTCTCCAGTCACTTACTGCATGAAGTGCCGTTCATGGGGTGCAGAAGATCCCACCGCTACCACCAGTTGTTACGGAGTGTGGGAGAGTCAGGTCCTGCAACCCTCTTCCCGGGATTCAATGTGACTCTCAGCCAGCCAGTAGAACAGAAGGTTTATTAGGGTTGCCAGGAAAGAGTCCAAAGAGAGCTTGTAAGTATGACCATGACCCCTCAGCTGGGCCCTTCTGGGGGGCAGGGACCTTAGACCCCAGCCTTTGGGCTCCCTGTGTTTCACCACCCAGCTCCAAGCTGAAAATAATGCAGACAAAACCTCCAACTGCCTCTTCAACCCCGCCGGGGCCCCTCCTCTCGCCTTTGTTCATTCTCCAAGCCAAAGGTGTCACCTCCCATCACATGTCCTGGCTCATGTTACAGCCTCAGGTAAAGTCTTGCATTCCCAAGGTAGCCTTTCCCAGTGCAGCAAGACTCTCAGGTCAGATCCATCTCGCTCTCTACTCCGTCACACACTCACCCACACCCTCACCCCACCCCCACCCTCACGCTATCCACCACCCCCACCCTCACCTCCACCCCCACCCCCATCCCTACCCCCACACTCACCATCACACTCACCCTCACCCTCACCCTCAACCCCTCCCTCAATCTCACCATCACACTCACCCTCACCCCCACCCTCACCCCCACCCCCACACACACCCTCACCCCACCCCCACCCTCACCCCCACTCACCCCCACCAAAAACCTCCCCCTCACAGTAACCCTCACCCTCACACCCACCTACACCCCCACCCCCACCCACACCCCCCTCTCCCCCACCCTCACACTCACCCTCACCCTGACCCTCACCCCCATCCTCACCCACACCCCCACCCCACCCACACACCCCGATCCTCCCCCTCACACTCACACTCACTCTCATACGCACCCCTACCCCAACCTCACACACACCCCCGCCCCCGTCCCCACCCCCACCCCCACCCTCACACTCACCCCCACCATCACACTCACCCACACCCCCACCCTGACACTCACACTCACCGTCACACTCACCTCACCCTAACCCCGAGCCCCACCCTCACCATCACCCCCACCTCCACCCCACCCCCACACTCACCCCCAACCCCACCCTCACCCTCACACTCACCCTCATGCTCATCCTCACCCCAACCCCACCCCACTCTCTCACACACCCTCACACTCAACCCCACCCTCAGACTCATGCTCACCCTCAACCTCACCCCCACCCCCACTCTCGCTCTCACCCCACCCCCACCCTGTCCCCACCCTCACACTCACCCCCACCCCCACTCTCACACTCATCCCCACCCCCACACCAACACCCACACTCACACCCACCCCCACACCCACCCAAACACCCCCAAACCTCCCCCTCAACTCACCCCCACCCTCACACTCACATTCACCCCAACCCTCACCCACACCCCCACAATCACCCTCACCCACACCCCCACATTCAACCCCACCCCGACCGCCACCCTCAACCCACCTCACCCTCACCCCCAACCCCACCCTAAGCCCCACCCTCAAACTCACCCTAACCCCTACCCCCACATTCACTCTCACACTCACCCCAACCCCACCCTCACCCTCACCCACACCCCACAACCACCCTCACCCTCACCCCCACCTTCACGCTCACACTAACCCTGACCACCACCCTCTACCCCACCATCACCCTCACCCCACCCCCACCATCAGACTCACACTCACCCTCACAGTCACCCTCACACCTAACCCCACCCTCATCACACCCCAAACCCCACCTGAACCCTCACCCTCACCCCCACCCCGAGGCACCCCACCCTCACCCCCACCACCACCCTCACCCTTACCCCCACCCCCACCATCACCCTCACTCCCACCCCCACATCCACACCCACCCCACTCACCATCACATTCACCCTCACCCCCACCCTCACTCTCACACTCACCCCCACCCCCACACTCACCTACCCACGCTCACCCTCACCCTCAACCCTACCCTCAACCCCATTCCCAACCTCACCCTCACACTCCCCATCACCCACACCCTCACCCCTATCCCCACCCTCACCCTCACACTCACCCCCACCCCCACACTCAACTCCCCACCCCCACACTCACCCTCACCCTCACCCCCACCCCCACCCCCACCCTCACCCCCATCCCCACCCTCACACTCACCATCACCCACACCCTCACCCCTATCCCCACCCTCACACTCACCCTCACACTCACACTCAGACTCACACTCGCCCAATCACACTCACACTCGCACTCACCCATCGCCCCACCTTCACTCAACCTCACCCTCACACTCACCCTCACACTCACCCTCACACTCACCCCCACCTTCACCCACACCCACACCCCCACATTCACCCCCACCCTCATCTTCACACTCGCCCCCACCACCCCACCCTAACTCCCACAATCACACCCACCCCCACTCCAAGCCTCATCCCCATCCTCACCCCCTCCCCAATCCTCCCCTTAACACTCACCCTCACCCACAACCCCAAACACACCGTCACCCCCACCCCCACCCCCACCCTCACCCCGACCCTCAACCTCACTCTCACCCCCACCCTCACCTCCACCCTTACCACCACCCCCACGCACACTCAAATCCTCACCCTCACCCCCACCCGAACCCCGAACCCCGAACCCCACCCTCACACTCACACTCACCCTCTCCCTCACACTCACACTCTCCCTCACACTCACACTCGCCCACTCACAATCACACTCGCACTCACCCATCGTCCCACCATCACTCAACCTCACCCTCACACTCACCCTTACCCTCACACTCACCCTCACCCTCACCCCCACCCTCACCCACCCCCACACCCCCACAGTCACCCCACCTTCACCTTCACACTCACCCCCACAACCCCACCCTAACCCCCACAATCACCCCCACCCCCACCCCAAGCCTCATCCCGATCCTCACCCCCTCCCCAACCCTTCCCTTAACACTCACTCTCACCCACAACCCCAAACCCACCGTCACCCCCACCCCCACCCTCACCCCGACCCTCAACCTCACTCTCACCCCCACCCTCAGCCTCATTCCGACCCTGACACACACTCACACTCACCCCCACCCTCACCTCCACCCTCACCCCCACCCCCACGCGCACTCAAATCCTCACTCTCTCCCATACCCTCACCCCCACCCTCACCCCTATCCCCACCCTCACACTCACACTCACACTCACAGTCACAGTCACCCATTCCCCCACCCTCACTCACCCTAACCCTCACACTCACCCTCACACTCACCCCCACCCTCACCCACACCCCCACAGTCACCCCACCCTCATCTTCACACTCACACCCACCACCACCACCCTCACCCCCACACTCATGCCCACCCCCACCCCAACCCTCATCCACATCCTCACCCCACCCCAACCCTCCCCTTAACACGCACCCTCACCTTCAACCCAAACCCCACCATCACACCCACACCCACTCTCACCCCCACCCTCAACCTCACTCTCACCCACACCCTCAGCCTCACTCCTACCCCAACACACACTCACACTCACCCACAACCTCACCTCCACCCTCACCCCCACCCCCACGTGCTTTCAAATCCTCACTCTCTCCCCCACCCTCACCGCCACCCTCACCCCATCCCCCACCCTCACTCTCACACTCACCCCCACCCTCACCCCCACTCCCACCCTCACCCTCACCCCCACACCCACGCCGACCACCACTCTCAACCTCACCTCCACCCATACCCTCACACTCACCCCCACCCACACACTGTCACCCCCACCATCACGTTCACCCACACCCACACCCCACCCCCACCCCCACCCTCATCCTCACCCCTACCCACACCCCACCCCCACCCACACCCTCACCCTCACCCCCACCCCACCCTCACGCTCATACTCAGCCCGACCCCCACCCTCTATCCCACCCTTACCCTCACCCCACCCCCACCATCAGACTCGCACTCACCCTCATACTCACCCCCACTCTCACCCACACCTACACCCCCACAGTCACCCCCACCATCATCTTCACACTCACACCCACCACCACCACCCTCACCACCACACTCACGCCCACCCCCACCCCAACCCTCATCCACATCCTCACCCCACCCCAACCCTCCCCTTAACACTCACCCTCACCTTCAAATCAAACCCCACAGTCACACCCACACCCACACCCACTCTCACCCCCACCCTCATTCTCACCCACACCCTCAGCCTCACTCCTACCCCAACACACAATCACACTCACCACTAACCTCACCTCCACCCTCACCCCCACCCCCACGTGCTTTCAAATCCTCACTCTCTCCCCCACCCTCACCACCACTCTCACCCCGTCCCCCACCCTCACTCTCACACTCACCCTCACCCTCACACCCACGCCGACCACCACTCTCAACCTCACCTCCACCCACACCCTCACACTCACCCCCACCCACACACTCGCCCTCACCGTCACCCCCACCATCACGCGCACCCACACCCACACCCAACCCCCACCCCACCCTCATCCTCACCCCTACCCACACCCACCCCCACCCACACCCTCACCCTCACCCCCACCCCACCCTCACGCTCACACTCACCCCGACCCCCACCCTCTATCCCACCCTCACTCACACCCCAAACCCCACATGCACCCTCACCCTCACCCCCACCCCGAGGCACCCCACCCTCACCCCCACCACCACCCTCACTCCCACCCCAACCCACACACTCACCCTCACCATCACCCCCACCATCACACGCACCCACACCCCACCCACACCCCCACCCTCATACTCACCCCTACCCACACCCCACCCCCACCCTGACCCTCACCCCCACCCCACCCTCACGCTCACACTCACCCCGACTCCCACCCTCTATCCCACCCTCACCCCACCCCCACCATCAGACTCACACTCACCCGCACAGTCACCCTCACGCCCAACCCCACCCTCACTCACACCCCAAACCCCACCTGCACCCTCACACTCACCCCCACCCCGAGGCACCCCACCCTCACCCCCACCACCACCCTCACCCTTTCCCCCACCCCCACCCACACACACCATCACATTCTCCCTCACCCCCACCCTAACTCTCACACTCACCCCACCCCCACACTCACCCCCACCCCCACACTCACCTCCCCACCCCCACGTTCACCCTCACCCTCACCCCCACCCTCAACCCCATTCCAACCTCACCCTCACACTCACCATCACCCACACCCTCACCCCTATCCCCACCCTCACCCTCACAATCACACTCACCCCCACACTCACCCCCAACCCCATCCTCACCCTCACACTCACCCACACTCTCACCACTATCCCCACGCTCACTCTCACCCACAACCCCAAACCCACCGTCACCCCCACCCCCACCCTCACCCCGACCCTCAACCTCACTCTCACCCCCACCCTCAGCCTCATTCCGACCCTGACACACACTCACACTCACCCCCACCCTCACCTCCACCCTCACCCCCACCCCCACGCGCACTCAAATCCTCACTCTCTCCCATACCCTCACCCCCACCCTCACCCCTATCCCCACCCTCACACTCACACTCACACTCACAGTCACAGTCACCCATTCCCCCACCCTCACTCACCCTAACCCTCACACTCACCCTCACACTCACCCCCACCCTCACCCACACCCCCACAGTCACCCCACCCTCATCTTCACACTCACACCCACCACCACCACCCTCACCCCCACATTCATGCCCACCCCCACCCCAACCCTCATCCACATCCTCACCCCACCCCAACCCTCCCCTTAACACGCACCCTCACCTTCAACCCAAACCCCACCATCACACCCACACCCACTCTCACCCCCACCCTCAACCTCACTCTCACCCACACCCTCAGCCTCACTCCTACCCCAACACACACTCACACTCACCCACAACCTCACCTCCACCCTCACCCCCACCCCCACGTGCTTTCAAATCCTCACTCTCTCCCCCACCCTCACCGCCACCCTCACCCCATCCCCCACCCTCACTCTCACACTCACCCCCACCCTCACCCCCACTCCCACCCTCACCCTCACCCCCACATCCACGCCGACCACCACTCTCAACCTCACCTCCACCCATACCCTCACACTCACCCCCACCCACACACTGTCACCCCCACCATCACGTTCACCCACACCCACACCCCACCCCCACCCCCACCCTCATCCTCACCCCTACCCACACCCCACCCCCACCCACACCCTCACCCCCACCCCCACCCCACCCTCACGCTCACACTCAGCCCGACCCCCACCCTCTATCCCACCCTTACCCTCACCCCACCCCCACCATCAGACTCGCACTCACCCTCATACTCACCCCCACTCTCACCCACACCTACACCCCCACAGTCACCCCCACCATCATCTTCACACTCACACCCACCACCACCACCCTCACCACCACACTCACGCCCACCCCCACCCCAACCCTCATCCACATCCTCACCCCACCCCAACCCTCCCCTTAACACTCACCCTCACCTTCAAATCAAACCCCACCGTCACACCCACACCCACCCCCACTCTCACCGCCACCCTCAACCTCACTCTCACCCACACCCTCAGCCTCACTCCTACCCCAAAACACACTCACCCTCACCCCCAACCTCACCTCCACCCTCACCCCCACCCCCACGTGCTTTCAAATCCTCACTCTCTCCCCCACCCTCACCCCGTCCCCCACCCTCACTCTCACACTCACCCCCACCCTCACCTCCACCCACACCCTCACCCCCACCCCCACACTCACCCTCATCGTCACCCACACAATCACGCGCACCCACACCCTCACCCTCACCCCCACACTCACCATCATACTCACCATCAACCCCACCCTCACCCTCACACTCACTGTCACACTCACCCTCACCCCCGCGCTCACACTCACCCTCACCCTCCCCTCCACCCCCACCCTCAACCTCAACCCCACCCATAGACCCTTCCACCCCCTCACCCCCGCACCCACGCCCTCCCTCACCCCCACCCCCACACTCACTCTGACACTCACCCCCACCTACACTCTAACCCAACCCCCACCCCCACCCTCACAGTCACACTCACCCCCGAGCCCACCCTCACCCCCACCCACACGCCCACCCCAACCCTCACACTCACCCTCACCCTCATGCACACCCCTACCCCCACCTCAACCCCACCCCCCATCCCCACCTGCAACCTCTTCTTCACCCCCACCCCCCACCCTCACCCTCACCCCCACCCTCCCCACCCCCAACCGCAACCCCACCCTCACCCCCACCCTCAAATTTCAGGATTGAATTGTTCATTGTGAGAAATTTTGTCCAAAAAGCTCCGTAGCACATCTAACTGGCGTTTCAAAGACGATTCCAGCAGAAATTTCGATTTTGCGATTAACAGGATTTAATTGATCCTAGTGAGGTATTCTCACGAAAGAATCTGTGCCAAGATCACTGCAAGATCACTACATTTAAATAGCTTTTGAAGGAGGATTCCGGGAGACAGTTGGCACTAGCAGTGAACAGGACTCAATCTTCATTGTAAGGAATTTTCACTAATCGATCGCTACCAAAAGCCCTGCATTACATCAAAATAACTTTTGGAAGAGGATTTCAAGAGAAATTTGTAACTCGTATTGAACAGGATTCAAATGCTCACTGTGAGGAATTGTCACGAACCAATATCAACCCAAGGAGCAGCAGTAAATCTAAATAGCTTAAGGAGGAGTAGTTGAGGAGATATTTGGCACTAGCTTTCAACAGTATTGAAATGCTCAGTGTATGGAATTCATCTGCTCGAATAGCCGAGCAGTGCATCATACTGAGATTAGGAAGATGATTCCAGGAGAAATTTGGCGATACCACTGAACAGTATTGAATTGTTCATTGTGAGGTATTCTCACGAACCGATCTGTACCAAAAGCAAACCATTGCAGCATAATAGCTATTGGAGGAGGATTCCATGTGAAAATTGTCTATAGCATTGAACAGAATTCGAATGCTCAAAGTGAGGAATTTTCATGACCCGATGTGTACAAAAATCGCAGTAGCACATCTAACTGGCGTTTCAAAGAGGATTCCAGAAGAGATTTGAAACTTGAAGTGAACAGGATTGAATTGATGGTAATGGGGTATTCTCACGAACGGCTCTCTACCAAAATCGCAGCAGTACAATAATATAGCTTTTTTTAGGAGGATTCAAGGAGATTGTTGGTCCTAGCAGTCAACAGCATTGACATGCTCATTGTAAGGAATTTTCACAAACCGATCTAAACCAAAACCTCAGCAGTGCATTATCATGGCTTTTGGAAGAGGATTCCATGGGAAAATTAGCACTATCAGTTAACTGGATTGAGTTGTTTATTGTGTGGTATTCTCACCTTAACCTTAACCACATCCCTCAACCTCACCCCCAAAGCCGTGCCGTGCTCCATTATGCCTTTTGGAAGAGGAGTCGAGGAGAAATTTGTCAGTAGCAGCAAACAGCGTTTAATTAACCGTAGAGATGGCTTCTCACAAATGGATCTGTACCAAAAGCCCACAAATGCATCATAATGGCTTGTGGACGAGGATTCCATTAGAAATTTGGCACGAGCAGCGAACAGAACTTAAATGCTCATTGTAAGGAATTTCTACTAATCCATTACTGCCGAGTGCCTAGCAGTTCAGATTTATGGGTTTTGGAAAAGGATTTCAGGAGAAATTTGGCTGTAACAGTTAACAGGATTGAATTGATCTTTGTGAGAAATTTTCAGGACCGATGTGTCCAAATAGCGCAGTAGCACATCTAACAGGCGTTTCAAAGACGATTCCAGCAGAAATTTCGCTCTTGCGATGAAAGGATTTAATTGATCGTATACTCACGAAAGGATCTGTTCCAAAAACGCAGCAGTACATTTAAAAACATTTTGGAGGAGGATTCCAGGAGACAGTTGGCACTAGCATAGAACATGATTGAAATGCTAATTGTTAGGAATTTTCACAAACCGATCGCTTCCAAAAGACAAGCATTATATCTCAATAGTTTTTGGCGGCGGATTCCAGGAGACACATTCCTCACTAGCTGTGAACAGAACTCAAATCTTCATTGTAAGGAATATTCACTAACCGATCGCTACCAAAAGCCCTGCTTTACATCGAAATGACTTTTGGAAGAGGATTCCAGGAGAAAGTTGTATCTCATACCGAACAGGATTATAATGATCATTTTGAAGAATTGTCACGAGAAAATATAAACACAAAGAGCAGCAGTAAATCTATATTGCATAAGGAAGACGAGTTCGGGAGATACTTGGCTCTAGCTTTTAACAGTAATAAAATTCACAGTATATCGAATTTTCACGAATGCATCTGAACGAAGAGCCCAGCAGTGCATCATAATGACATTTGGAAGACGATTCCAAGAGGAATTTGGCGA
Organism: Chelydra serpentina; assembly: GCA_037349315.1. Classification (NCBI taxonomy): domain Eukaryota; kingdom Metazoa; phylum Chordata; order Testudines; family Chelydridae; genus Chelydra; species Chelydra serpentina. The sequence goes on from JBAIAC010000676.1 coordinate 41,886, forward strand.
TAGCAGTGAAAAGGATTTATTTGTTCATTGTGAGGTATTCTCACGAACGGATCTGTACCAAAAGCCAGCCATTGCAGCATAATGGCTTTTGGAGGAGCATTCCAAGTGAAAATTGTCTGTAGCATAATCAGAATTCGAATGCTCATAGTGAGGCATTTTCATGAACCGATGTGTACAAAAATCGCAGTAGCACTTCTAACGGGCGTATCAAAGAGGATTACAAGAGAAATTTGGAACTTGCGGTGAACAGGATTGAATTGATCGTTGTGGGGTATTCTCACGAACGGATCTGTACTAAAATCGCAGCAGAATATTTAAATAGCTTTGATGAGGATCCAGGAGACAGTTGGCACTAGAAGTGAATAGGATTGAAATGCTCATTGTAAGGAATTTTCACAAACCGATCTGTACCAAAACCCCAGCAATGCATCAGCGTGGCATATGGATTAGGTGTGCATGGGAAATTTGGAACTAGCAGTGAACAGGATTGAAATGCTCATTCTGAGGAATTTTCTCTGTCCAATGTCTTCCAAAATCGAGAGATTAAATCTAAATTGCTTTAAGAGGAATAGTCCAGGAGAAATTTGGCTAATGCTGTGGACAGAATTGAAATGTTCAGTGTAATGATTTTTCGAAAAATCGAGCTGTACGAAAAGCCCAGGATAGCACACTAATGACTTGTGGAAGATGATTGAAAGAGAAATTTGAAACGTGCAGTGAACAGGATTGTATTGTTCAGTGTGAGAAATTTTCATGGACCGATATTTGCAAAAAACGCACTACCACATATAACTGGCGTTTCAAAGACGATTCCAGCAGAAATTTCGATCATGCGATGAACAGCATTTAATTGATCGTACTGAGGTATTCAAACGAACGGAACTGTACAAAAACCGCAGCACTACATTTAAATAGCTTTTGGCGGCGTATTCCAGGAAACATTGGTCACTAGCTGTGAACAGGACTCAAATCTTCATTGTAAGGAATTTTCACTAATCGTTCTCTACCAAAAACCCTGCATTATATTACATCGAAGTGACTTTTGTAAGAGGAATCCAGGAGACATTTGGCGGTAGCAGTTAACAGGTAGCACTGAACAATTGTTCATTATGACGTAAACTTACGAACGGATCTGTACCAAAGCCAACCATTGCAGCATAATGGCTTTTCGAGGAGGATTCCAAGTGAAAATTATTTGCAGCAGGGAACAGAATTCGTATGCTAATTGTGAGGAATATTCATGAACCAATGTCTACAAAAATCGCAGTAGCACATCTAACTGGCGTATCGAAGAGGATTCCAAGAGAAATTTGGCCCTTGCAGTGAACAGGATTGAATTGATCGTAGTGAGGTATTCTCACGAAAGGATCAGTACCAGAATCGCAGCAGTATTTTTAAATAGCTTTTGGAGGAAGATTCCAGGATATAAATGTCAATAGCAGTCAACAGGATTGAATTCTTCATTGTGAGGTAATCTCACGAACGGATCTGTTCCAAAATCGCAGCAGTATATTTAAATACCTTTTGTAGGAGGATTCTAGGATATAAATGGCAATAGCTGTCAACAGGATTTAATTCTTCATTTTGAGGTAATCTCACGAACGGATCTGTACTAAAAGCAAACCAGTGCAGCAAAATGGCTTTTGGAGGCGGATTCCAGGAGAAATTTGGCTGTTGCAGTGAACAGAATTGAATTGTTCATTGTGCGGAATTGTCACGAGACAATATCAACACAAAGAGCAGCAGTAAATCTAAATTGCTTAAGAAGAAGATTTCAGGATATATTTGGCGCTAGCTTTTAACAGTATTGAAATGCTCAGTGTATGGAAATTTCACAAATTCAGCTGATCGAACAGCCCAGCTGTGCATCATAATGACATTTGGAAGATGATTACAGTAGAAATTTGGCTTTAGCGGTGAACAGTATAGAATTGTTCATTGTGAGGTATTCCTACGAAGCGATGTTTACCAAAAGCCAACCCTTGCAGCATAATAGCTTTCGGAGGAGGATTCCATGTAAAAATAGTCTGTAGCATTGAACAGAATTCAAATGCTCATTGTGAGGAATATTCATGAATCGATGTGTACAAAAATCGCAGTAGCACATCTAACTGGACTTTCAAAGAGGATTCCAGGAGAAATTTGGTCCTTGCAGTGAACAGGAGTGAAATGATCGTAGTGAGGTATTCTCACGAACGGATCTGTTCCAAAATCGCAGCAGTACATTTAAATAGCTTTTGTAGGAGGATTCCAGGAGATCGTTGGCAATAGCAGTCAGCAGGATTGAAATGCTCATTGTGAGAAATTGTCATGAACCGATCTTTACCAAAAGACCAGCAATGCATCATCATGGCTTATGGAGGAGGATTCATGAGATATTTGACACTCGTAGTGAACAGAATTGGAATGTTCATTGTGAGTAATTTTGACTAACAAATGTCTAATGGTGTTCAAAAAATCCAGCTGTACGAAAATCCCAGCAGAGCATCATAATGACTTTTTGAAGATGATCCCTGCAGAAATCTGGCAATAGCAGTGAACAGGATTCAATTCTACATTGTGAGGTAATGTCACGAACGGATCTGTATTAAAAGACAACCAGTGCAGCATAATGGCTTTTGGATGCGGATTCCAGGTGAAATTTGGCTTTTGCAGTGAACAGAATTGAAATCCTCATTGTGAGGCATTTTCACTATCAATGTCTACCAAAATCACAGCAGTATATTTAAATATCCTATTCAAGAGGATTACAGGAGATAGTTGGCATTATCAGTGATCAGGAATGAAAGGCTCAGTGTAAGGAATTTAACACTCAGTAGTGCATGATCATGGCTTTTCGAAGAGGACTCAAGAGGGAAATTGACACTACCAATGAACAGGATTGAATTGCTCATTGTGAGGTACTCTCAGTAAGGGATCTGTACCCTAATCCTAACCCTAAACTAACCATGACCACGACAATTACCCTAACCCTAAACCTTCACTATCACCATCACCCCCACATTCACACGACCCCCACCCTCACAACACCTTCACCCACACCCCCACCCCCAACCTCACACACACACACACCCACCTCCACCTCCAGCCCCACCCCACCCTCAACATCACCTCTATCCCCAAGCTCCCCCTCACCCCCAACCCCACCCTCACACTCACCCAAACCCCCACCTTCACACTCACATTCACCCTCACCCTCACCCTCACCATCAAACTCACCCTCACACTCACGTAACCCCCCACACTCACCCTCACACACTTCCACACCCACACCCACCCTCATCCTCACACACACCATCACACTCAAGCACTCCCCCACACTGACACTCACCCTCACACTCACCCCCACCCCCACCGGTGAGGGTGGGGTTGTGGGTGAGGGTGAGTGTGATGATGAGGGTGAGTGTGTGGGTGAGTGTGAAAGTGAGGGTGATGGTGACTGTGACGGTGGGAGGAACTCTGACTGTGAGTATGAGAGTGAGGGTGAGTGTCACGGTGAGAGTCAGGCTGAGTGTGAGGGTGAGTGGGAGGGTCGGGGTGGGGGTGAGAGTGACGGTGAGAGTGAGTGTGATAGTGAGGGTGAGGATCAGGCTGAGGGTGGGGGGTTGAGTGAGTGTGAGGGAGAGTGTGAGAGTGAGAGTGAGTGTGAGTTTGAGTGAGGGTAAGTGTGTGTGTGAGTGTGAAGGTGGGCGTAGGGGTGAGTGTGAGGGTAGGGTGTGTGAGTGTGAACGTGAGGGGTGAGGGGGAGGGTGGGGTGAGCGTGCGTGTGGGGGTGGGGGTGAGAGTGGGAGGGGGTGAGCGTAAGTGTGAATGTGAGGGTGGGAGTGGGGATGGAGGTGGGGGTGAAGGTGAGCGTGAGGTTGGGGTGGGGGTGAGGGTGGGGGTGAGGGTGAAGGTGAGGGAGAGGGTGGGAGCGAGTGTGAGTGTGAGGGTGACAGGGAGGGTTGGGGTGAGGGTGGGAGTGGTGAGTGAGGATGAGGGTTGAGGTGAGAGTGGGGATGTGGGTAGGCGTGAGGGTGGTCGTGGGGGTTATGGTGGGTGTGGTGGTGAGTGTGACTGTGAGGGTGGGAGTGGTGATGGGGGTTAGGATGGGGGGGCTGAGTGTCAGGGTGGGGGTGGGGGTGAGTGTGAGTGAGAGGGTGATTGTGACGGAGGCGGGTTCTGTGAGGGTGAGTGTGAGTGTGAAAGTGAGTGTGAGGGTGAGGGTCAGGGTCAGGGTGTGAGGGTGATGGTGAGGGTGAGGGTGGGGCTGAGGGTGAGTGTGAGTGTGAGGTTGGGCGTGCGGGTGGGGGTGAGGGTGGGGGAGTGTGAGAGTGAGGGTGAGGGTGGGCGTGGGGATGGGGGGAGGGGGAGCGTGGGGGTGAGGGTGGGCGTACGGCTGTGGGTGTGGGTGAGGGTGAGGTTGGGTGTGAGGGTAGAGTTGGGGATGAGGGTGATGGTGGGTGTGGGGGTTAGGGTGAGGGTGAGGGTGGGGGTGCGGGTGAGGGTAGGGTTGGGGTGGGGATGGGGGTGGGTTGAAGGGTGAGGGTGGGGGTGGGAGTGAGGTGGGGGTGGTGCTGGGGGTGAGGGTGCTGGTTGGGGTGAGGGTGAGGCTGCTTGTGTGGGTGAGGCTGGGGGTGAGGGTGAGTGTGGGGTGAGGGTGGGGGTGGGGGTGAGGGTGAGGGTGGGAGTGAGTGTGAGGGTGAGTGTGAGGCTGGGGGTGGGGGTGGAGGTGTGGGTGAGAGTGAGGGTGGGGGTGAGGGTGGGGGTGGGGGTGAGGTTGAAGGTGGGGGTTGGGGTGAGTGGAGATAGGGTTGAGGGTGAGGGTGGGGTTGGGGGTTGGGGGTTGGGGTGAAGGTGGGTGTGGGGGTGATGGTGACGGTGGGGGTGAGGGTGCTGGTGCGGGTGGGGATGGGGGTGGGGGTGGGGTGGGGGTGTGCATGACTGTGAGAGTTAGTGTCAGGGTGGGGGTGGGCGTGAGGGTGGGGATGGGGGTGAGGGTGAGAGTGGGGGTGAGTGTGACTGTGAGGGTGGGAGTGGGGGAGAGTGTGAGGGTGGGGGTTGGGTGAGTGTGAGGGTGGGTGTGAGGTTGGGGGTGAGTGTGAGTGAGAGGCTGGGGGTGTGGTGGGGGTGGTTATGGTGTATATGAGGGTGGGGATGAGTGTGAGGGTGGAGGTGGGGGTGGGGGTGAGTGTGAGGATGAGTAAGGGTGGGGCAGGAGGGGTGACGGGGGAGGGTGATTGTGAGACTTAGGGTGGGGGTGGCGGGAGAGGGTGAGTGTGAGGTTGGGCGTGCGGGTGGGGGTGAGGGTGGGGGAGTGTGAGAGTGAGGGTGAGGGTGGGCGTGGGGATGGGGGGAGGGGGAGCGTGGGGGTGAGGGTGGGCGTACGGCTGTGGGTGTGGGTGAGGGTGAGGTTGGGTGTGAGGGTAGAGTTGGGGATGAGGGTGATGGTGGGTGTGGGGGTTAGGGTGAGGGTGAGGGTGGGGGTGCGGGTGAGGGTAGGGTTGGGGTGGGGATGGGGGTGGGTTGAAGGGTGAGGGTGGGGGTGGGAGTGAGGTGGGGGTGGTGCTGGGGGTGAGGGTGCTGGTTGGGGTGAGGGTGAGGCTGCTTGTGTGGGTGAGGCTGGGGGTGAGGGTGAGTGTGGGGTGAGGGTGGGGGTGGGGGTGAGGGTGAGGGTGGGAGTGAGTGTGAGGGTGAGTGTGAGGCTGGGGGTGGGGTTGGTGGTGGGAGTGAGGGTGGGGGTGGGGCTGGGGGTGAGGGGGAAGGGGAAGGTGGGCGTGAGGGTGTGGGTGTGGGTCGGTGTGGGGGTGAGGGTGAGGTTGAGTGTAGGGGTGAGGGTGAGGGAGGGGTTGGGTGTGCAGGAGGGGGTGAGTGTGAGTGTGAGTGTGGGGGTGAGCGTCAGGGTGCGGGTAGAGGTGGGGATGACAGTGAGGGTGAGGTGGTGGGTGCGGGTGGGGGTGAGGGTGAGGGTGGGGGTGGGGGTAGGGGTGAGGGTGAGGCTGCGGTTGAGGGTGGGGTGAGGGTGGGGGTGGGGGTGAGGATGAGGGTGGGGCTGCAGGTGGTGGTGAGGGTGTCACGGAGTGTGGGGAGTCAGCGCCTGCACCCCTCTTCCCCGGAGTCACTGGGAGTCTCTGCCGAAGGTTTATTAGAGATGCCAGGAACACAGTCCAAACAGAGCTTGACAGTACATGCAGGACCCCTCAGTCGGGCCCTTCCGGGGGGCACGGAGCTTAGACCCCAGCTCGGGGCTCCCTGCATTTTACCCCACAACTCCAAACGGGGCAGGGAGGCCACACCCTGTCTGCCCCTCTCCCCTCCTCTTCCCAAGCCAGCTCCAAACTGAAACTTACCAGCCCCTCCTCTCCCTTTGTCCTTCCCGGGCCAGGAGGTACCGTTGTCCTACTCAGGGAAACCCTAACAACAATCCTAGTTCGTCACAGAGGGTGAGGGTGAGGGTGCCGGTGGGGATGGGGGTGGGGTTGAGGGTGGGGGTGTGCATGAGGGCTGGGTGAGTGTGATGGTGGGCGTGGCCGTGAGGGTGGGCGTGGGGGTGAGTGTGACTGTGAGGGTGGGAGTGGGGGTGAGTGTGAGGGTGGGGGGGAGAGGTGGCGGGGTGAGTGTGAGGATGGGAGTGGGGGTGAGGGTGGGGGAGGAGAGGTGGCGGGGGAGGGTGATTGTGAGGGTTAGGGTGGGGGTGGCGGGGGAGGGTGAGTGTGAATTTGAGGTTGGGCGTGCGGGTGCAGGTGAGGGTGAGGGTGAGTGTGAGAGTGAGGATGGGGGTGAGGGGTAGGGGGAGCGTGGGGGTGAGGGTGGGCGTACGGGTGTGGGTGTGGGTAAGGGTGGGTGTGAGGGTAGTGTTGGGGATGAGGGTGAGGGTGGGGGTGGGGGTGAGGGTGAGGGTAGAGTTGGGGTGGGGATGGGGGTGGGGTGAAGGGTGTGGGTGGGGGTGAGGTGGGGGTGGTGCTGGGGGTGAGGGTGCTGGTTGGGGTGATGGTGAGGTTGCTTGTGTGGGTGAGGCTGGGGGTGAGGGTGAGTGTGGGGGTGAGTGTGGGGGTGGGGGTGACGGTGAGTGTGAGGGTGGGAGTGAGTGTGAGGGTGAGTGTGAGGCTGGGAGTGGGGTTGGGGGTGGGAGTGACGGTGGGGGTCGGGCTGGTGCTGGGGGTGAGGGGGAAGGGGAAGGTGGGCGTGAGGGTGTGGGTGTGGGTGTGGGTCAGTGTGGGGGTGAGGGTGAGGTTGAGTGAAGGGGTGAGGGTGAGGGAGGGGTTGGGTGTGCGGGAGGGGGTGAGTGTGACTGTGAGGGTGAGCGTCAGGGTGCGGGTGGGGATGGGGGTGAGGGTGAGTGTGAGGGTGAGCGTCAGGGTGCGGGTGGGGATGGGGGTGAGGGTGAGTGTGAGGGTGAGGGTGGGAGCGAGTGTGAGGGTGACAGGGAGGGTTGGGGTGAGGGTGGGAGTGGGGGGTGAGGATGAGGGTTGGGGTGAGAGTGGGGGTGGGGATAGGCGTGAGGGTGGTGGTGGGGGTTAATTGGGTGTGGTGGTGAGTGTGACTGAGGGTGGGAGTGGGGATGAGCTTTAGGGTGGGGGGTGAGTGTCAGGGTGGGGGTGGGGGTGAGTGTGAGTGAGAGGGTGATTGTGACGGAGGCGGGTTCTGTGAGGGTGAGTGTGAGGGTGAGTGTGAGCGTGAAGGTGAGTGTGAAGGTGAGGGTCAGGGTCTGGGTCAGGGTGTGAGGGTGACGGTGAGGGTGAGGGTGGGGGTGAGGGTGAGGGTGAGTGTGAGTGTGAGCATGTGTGTGAGGCTGAGGGTGGGGGTGGAGGTGTGGGTGAGAGTGAGTGTGAGGGTGAGAGTGAGGGTGGGGGTGAGGGTTGGGGTTGGGGTGAGGTTGAGGGTGGGGGTTGGGGTGAGTGTGGAGATAGGGTTGAGGGTGAGGGTGGGATTGGGGGTTGGGGTGAGGGTGGGGGTGAGGGTGAGGCTGCGGGTGGGGATGGGGATGGGGATGGGGTGGGGTGGGTGTGTGCATGACTGTGAGGGTGAGTGTCAGGGTGGGCGTGGGCGTGAGGGTGGGGATGGGGGTGAGGGTGGGTGTGGGGGTGAGTGTGACTGTGAGGGTGGAAGTGGGGGAGAGTGTGAGGGTGGGGGTTGGGTGTGTGTGAGGGTGGGGGTGAGTGTGATTGAGAGAGTGGGGGTGTGGTGGGGGTGGGTATGGTGAGTGTGAGGGTGGGGATGAGTGTGAGGGTGGAGTTGGGGGTGGGGGTGGGGGTGAGTGTGAGGATGGGAGTGGGGGTGAGGGTGGGGGAGGAGGGGTGGCGGGGGAGGGTGATTGTGAGGGTTAGGGTAGGGTGGAGGGGGAGGGTGAGTGTGAGTGTGAGGTTGGGCGTGCAGGTGTGGGTGAGGGTGGGGGTGAGTGTGAGAGTGAGGGTGAGGGTGGGGGTGGGGATGGGGGTGAGGGGGAGGGGGAGCGTGGGGGTGAGCGTGGGCGTACGGTTGTGGGTGTGGGTGAGGGTGGGTGTGAGGGTAGGGTTGGGGATGAGGGTGATGGTGGGTGTGGGGGTGAGGGTGAGGGTGGGGGTGGGGGTGAGGGTGAGGGTAGAGTTGGGGTGGGGATGGGGGTGGGTTGAAGGGTGAGGGTGGGGGTGAGGTGGGGTGGTGCTGGGGGGTGAGGGTGCTGGTTGGGGTGAGGGTGAGGCTGCTTGTGTGGGTGAGGCTGGGGGTGAAGGTAAGTGTGGGGGTGAGGGTGCGGGTGGGGGTGAGGGTGTGGCTGCGGTTGAGGGTGGGGTGAGGGTGAGGGTAGGGGTGCGGGTGAGGTTGATGGTGGGGCTGGGTGTGGGGATTTGGGTGAGGGTGTCACGGAGTGTGGGGAGTCAGCGCCTGCACCCCTCTTCCCCGGAGTCACTGGGAGTCTCAGCCGAAGGTTTATTAGAGATGCCAGGAACACAGTCCAAACAGAGCTTCTCAGTACATCCAGGACCCCTCAGTCGGGCCCTTCCGGGGGGCAGGGAGCTTAGACCCAGCTCGGGGCTCCCTGCATTTCACCCCACCAACTCCAAACGGGGCAGCGAGACCAGACCCTGTCTGCCCCTCTCCCTCCTCTTCCCAAGCCAGCTCCAAACTGAAACTTACCAGCCCCTCCTCCCCCTTTGTCCTTCCCAGGCGAGTAGGTCACCTGATCCGTTTGTTCCAACAATGTACCATTGTCCCACCACCTAGATACTCAAGCACTGCATAGGGGAAACCGAGGCACCCACACAGTACTCAGGGAAACCAAACAACAGTCCTAGTTCATCACAGAGGGTGAGGGTGCGGGTGGGGATGGGGGTGGGGTTGAGGGTGGGGGTGGGGGTGTGCATGAGGGAGAGAGTGAGTGTGAGGGTGGGCGTGGTGGTGAGGGTGGAGGTGAGGGTGGTTGTGGGGGTGAGTGTGAGGATGGGAGTGGGGGTGAGTGTGGGGGAGTAGGGGTGGCGGGGGCGGGTGATTGTGAGGGTTAGGGTGGGGGTGGCGGGGGAGGGTGAGTGTGAGTGTGAGGTTGGGCGTGCGGGTGGGGGTAGGAATGAGGGTGAGAGTGTGTATGAGGTTGAGGGTGGGGGAGAGTGTGAGTGTGAGGGTGGTTGTGGGGGTGATGTTGAGGGTGCGGCTGGGGGTGAGGGTGAGGTGAGGGTGACGGTGAGTGTGAGGGTGGGGGTGGGGGTGAGGGTGTGGGTGGGGGTTGGGGTGGGGGTGTGGTTGGGGGTGGGGGTGATAGTGCGGGTGAGTGTGAGTTTGGGGGTGAGTGTGAGGGTGTGTGTGAGCGTGGGGTACGGGTGGGGGTGATGGTGGGGTGGGGATGAGAGTGAGTGGGAGAGTGGGGGTGACGGTTGGGGTGAAATGAGGATGAGTGTGAGTGTGAGTGTGAATGTGAGGGTGAGTGTGGGGGTGGGGTTGGCGGTGGTGGTAATCGTGAGGGTGGGGCTGGGGTGAGGGTGAGGTGAGTGTGACGGTGGGTGGTGGTGAGGGTGGGGGTGAGTCTAGGGTTGGGGATGAGGATGATGGTGGGGGTGGGGGTGAAGGTGAGGGTGGGGGTGGGCGTTATGGTGAGGGGGGAGTTGGGGTGGGGATTGGGTAGGGGTAAAGGGTGAGGGTGGGGTGGGGGTGAGGTGGGGGTAGTGTTGGGGGTGAGGGTGAGGGTGGGGGTGTGGGTGATGCTGGGGTTGGGGGTGAGGGTGGGGGTGGGAGTGGGGATGAGGGAGAGGGTGGGGGTGTGGGTGGGGGTGAGGGTGAGTGTGATTGTGGGGGTGAGTGTGAGGGTGCGGGTGTGGGTGATGGTGACCGTGACGGTGAGGCGGAGGGTGGGGGTGAGGTGGAGGGTGTGGGTGGGGGTGTGGGTGAGGGTGGGGGTGAGTGTAAGCATCGGGGTGAGGGTGGGGGTCTGGGTGAGGGTGAGGATGTGTGGGGGGGTGGGGTGGGGGTAGGGGTGAGGATGAGGGTCGGGGTGAGGGTGTGGGTGGGGGTGAGTGTGAGAGGGAGTGTGGTGTTGGGGGTAAGGGTGGGGGTGACTGTGTTGTGGAGGGTGAGGGTGGGGGTGATCGTGAGGGTGGGGCTGGGGGTTAGGGTGAGGTGAGTGTGACGTTGAATTTCAGTGTGAGGGTGGGTGCGGGGGTGGGGATGGGGCAGGGGTGTGGGTGAGGGTGGGGGTATGGGTGGGGTTCGGTGTGAGTGTGAGGGGGAGGTTCGGGGGTGAGTGTGGGATGGGGGTGTGGGTGGGGTGAGGGTATGGGTGAGGGTGAGTGTGAGGGCGGAGGTGAGGGGGGTGGGGATGGTGGGGGTGGTGGGGGTGAGGGTGTAGGTGGGTGTGAGGGTGAGGGTGACTGTGAGGGGGAGGGTGTTGGTGGGGGTGAGAGTGTGGTGAGGGTGGGTGTGGGGGTGGGGGTGAGGGTGGGGGGAGGGTGAGGGTGTGTGTGATGGTGAGGGTGAGGTTTCGGTTGAGGGTGAGTGTGAGGGTGGGGGTGGAGGTGAGGGTGAGGGTGGGGGTGGTGGTGAGCGTGAGGGTGGGGTGAGGGTGTGACGGAGTAGAGAGCGAGATGGATCTGACCTGAGAGTCTTGCTGCACTGGGAAAGGCTACTTTGGGAATGCAAGACTTTACCTGAGGCTGTAACATGAGCCAGGACGGGTGTTGGGAGGTGACACCTTTGGCTGGGAGAATGAACAAAGGCGAGAGGAGGGGCCCCGGCGGGGGTGAAGAGGCAGTTGGAGGTTTTGTCTGCATTATTTTCAGTTTGGAGCTGGGTGGTGAAACACAGGGAGCCCAAAGGCTGGAGTCTAAGCTCCCTGCCCCCAAGAAGGGCCCAGCTGAGGGGTCATGGTCATACTTACAAGCTCTCTTTGGACTCTGTGACGGTGTTCCCCATAAAACTTTATGGGGAGATGCTTATAAATGTATATATGTAACTAGAATACGTTTTATGCTACATGTGCCATGTAACATATCTCTGTGAAAGTTATGACCTACTGAATTTATTCCTCCTGTTTGTATGCATGTATCATTGTTGTAGTTGAAGTGATGAATATCGGTTGTATTTCTTGAGAAAGGAATGTGCAGGTTAAGTGCCCAATCAAGAAGCACTTAACAGACAATAGAACTTGCAGTCACCAATCCACATCTGAACTTTGCCAGAAATGTGGCTGGTCTGGAACTGAGTTGTGCATGTGACTGGTCCATGTGACCCCAACTCCATTTGGTAACTGGATGCTACACAGGGAGAGGGAGGGGTGTCCACCCAGAGGAGAAAAATCTATTTAAACCCCGAGGAAACCCCTCCATTTTGTCTTCAGCTGGCTAAAGGAAGAAGCTCTCCACCCCCCAAGGAGACCTGAAAGAGACTGAACAAAGGACAAAGACATTAGGGGGGTGAGTGATTGCTGGGCCCAGGCTAGAAGGAAGATAGCCTGGTTACTGGACCTAGTGAGGGGTTTATCTGTACACAGGGTGATTAGACATGGAACTGCGTGTTCTCTTTTATTTTATTCGGTAATTCACTTTATTCTGTCTGTCACTACTTGAAATCACTTAAATCCTATTTTCTGTACTTATTAAAATCACTTTTTACTTATTAAGTTTCCTGGAGTTGAGTTGTTACCCGGGGAACGCAAACAGCTGTGCATATCTTTCTATCTTTGTAATCGAAAGCGAACTATTTATGAGTTTACCCTGTATAAGCTTTATACAGGGTAAAACGGATTTATTAAGGGTTTGAGCCTCCTTGGAGGTGAGCAGCTGGGTGTCTAAGGCAAGAGCGCTTCCAGGGGCCTTACAGTGGTGAGTGGACTTGGTTCGGACCTGGGTCTGTGTTTGCAGCAGATCAGTGGAATCTGGCTCAAAACAGACAGGATTCGGGAGTCCCAAGCTGGAAAAGGCCTGGAAGCAGGGGCAGAAGCAGCCTTGGCACACCAGGTGGCAGCACCAAGCAGGTCTCTGTGGCCCCAACCCATCACAGTGGCGTAGTCGAGCAGGATCTGTGCACAGCTGATTGCTTTGACGTACTGGTAGTGATTTTAAGTGAGTTTTAAGTGTGGTGGCTGAAAAACAGACAAAGTGGTTACTGGTTTGTTATTTTCTGTTTGCTTATTTCGGGTAAGGGAAGTAGGGACAGAAAAGGAAATCAAATAAGTAAGAGTGAAGATCGGGGAAGCTGGGAAAGTCTCTTAACTGAAGAGCTCCTGATCTGAGTGCAGTCCAGTTTCAGTGAACTGCAGAGGGGTGTGGCCCAGCACCAGACAGCAATAAGATGTCTGTAAGCGAGGCCACGGTAAAACTGGACCTTGCCAGACTCGAAATAACAGAGAAAGAAAACGAACATCGGAGACGAATCGAATTACGTACGCTGGAAATTAGTGCAGAGACAGAAGCCCACAAGAGAGCTGAGGAGGCCCACAAGAGAGCTATGGAAGCAGAGGAGCTGGCCCACAAGAGAGCTATGGAAGCAGAAAGAATCCGGGAGGAGGCGGCCCACAAGAGAGCTATGGAAGCAGAGGAGCTGGCCCACAAGAGAGCTATGGAAGCAGAAAGAATCAGGGAGGAGGCGGCCCACAAGAGAGCTATGGAGGCCCAGAAGCATGAACTGGCTGTTGCAGAGTTGAAGAGTCGCAACCTTCAGCGGCCGGCTCCGCTTCCCCAAAAATCCCCAAATGGGAGCATCTGTGCCCCCAGTATGATGAATCCAAGGATATAGCCGAATATTTTATCACCTTCGAGAGACTGTGCTCCCTCCATGCGATCCCTGAAGATCAAAAAATGACCACCTTGATAGCCAAATTGACTGGCAGAGCTCTGGACATATTCAATAAGATGCCCATTGGGGATGCCTCCAATTATGGTAAATTTAAGGAACTGGTTTTGAAACAGTTTCAGGTTACACCTGAAACCTACAGGGTTAAATTCAGGAGTCTTAAGAGGGGAGATGGGTTAAGTTACGTGGCTTATGCAAATGAAATGACAGTTCTGGTAGATAAGTGGGTGAGGGGAAAAGGCATCACAAGCTTTGAGGGAATGTGTGATTTGGTTGCTCAGGAACAATTCCTGAATATGTGCAGTGATGATGTAAAACAGTACTTGTGGGACAAACAGGTAAAAGCCGTGGGTGAATTAGCTGGGTTTGCAGACTCTTATGAGCAGGCGCAAGCTGCAATTAAGCATAAACCACTGGCAGAGGAGTACAGGGTCGAAGGAAAACAGAGTCACCGTGTTACCCCTGGGAAGAAGGAGGCTGGGCGCTCACCTCCCCATTCCCCTAGTACTCGTCCCAAATTCCCTGTACAATCAGAGGAGCCCAGGAGGTGCTATCAATGTAAGTCCACCGAGCACCTGAGAGATAAGTGTCCCCTGCTGAGTGAAAACAGGCATCAAGCGGCCCATGAAGCTGCTGCCTCTTTCCACACAGGGTTTGTGAAGTTGACTTCTACACCACCAAGCAGTGAGCATGTGCATGCTGTTAGACTGAATGGGAAGTTAATCACTGGGTTGAGAGATACAGGTGCTGAAATTTCTATAGTCAGGAGGGACCTCATCCAAGAGAAGGATTGGTTGCCGGGTAAAGTGGCAGAATTGGAGCTGGTAGGTGGCTTTATACAGGGTAAAACGGATTTATTAAGGGTTTGAGCCTCCTTGGAGGTGAGCAGCTGGGTGTCTAAGGCAAGAGCGCTTCCAGGGGCCTTACAGTGGTGAGTGGACTTGGTTCGGACCTGGGTCTGTGTTTGCAGCAGATCAGTGGAATCTGGCTCAAAACAGACAGGATTCGGGAGTCCCAAGCTGGAAAAAGCCTGGAAGCAGGGGCAGAAGCAGCCTTGGCACACCAGGTGGCAGCACCAAGCAGGTCTCTGAGGCCCCAACCCATCACAGACTCTTTCCTGGCAACCCTAATAAACCTTCTGTTCTACTGGCTGGCTGAAAGTCACATTGAATCCCGGGAAGAGGGTTGCAGGACCTGACTCTCCCACACTCCGTAACAACTGGTGGCAGCGGTGGGATCTTCTGCACCCCATGAACGGCAGTAAGTGACTGGAGAGCAGTAGAACGAAGGGGGATTGATGGGGAGTAAGTTGCTGAAGAGGCAGAGAGAAGCGGTTTTGGGGGGCGAAGGAGTTACACTTAACCCTGAGGGGTGTGACCAGTGAGAAGGGCTGGCACACTAGGGGTTCCTCCTGGAAGCCGTGGGGGCCAAGACCGCACAGGCCTGAGAGTGGCCAACAGGAAGATGTATGCTAAGCGCCGTAAGAATGACCTGGTGGAGCTGTGCAGGCAGAGGGGGCTGCAGATTGGGAAGTCCAACAAAGACCAGCTGATTGCACAGCTGGAGGAGAAGGATCGCTTGGATGACCCGATCCCTGTCCCTGGGGGAAGATGCCCGACAGGCGCAGCATGGGCCTCAGGGCCTGACCCGGCTGGGAGGGGTCAGACTGCTGCCGAGGACATCCCAGGGGGGAGGTTGGGGAAAGCCCAGCAAATACCGAGGGCACCTTGACCCCAGTGGCCAGCAAGGGATCTTCCCGGAGGAGCTCCCCATCACAGCAGTGGAGGCGGCTGGATTGGGAGAGGGAAATAAAATTGAAAGAGCAACCAAATCACACATTCCCTCAAAGCTTGTGATGCCTTTTCCCCTCACCCACTTATCTACCAGAACTGTCATTTCATTTGCATAAGCCACATAACTTAACCCATCTCCCCTCTTAAGACTCCTGAATTTAACCCTGTAGGTTTCAGGTGTAACCTGAAACTGT
>JBAIAC010000677.1:0-38596 GCA_037349315.1 Chelydra serpentina
AAACCCGGGAGAGAACCCAGGAGTCCTGGCTCCCAGCCCCCAAATCCCCATCTAGCCCCGTTCTCCTCCCAAACCCGGGAGAGAACCCAGGAGTCCTGGCTCCCAGCCCCCAATCCCCATCTAGCCCCGTTCTCCTCCCAAACCTGGGAGAGAACCCAGGAGTCCTGGCTCCCAGCCCCCAATCCCCATCTAACCCCGTTCTCCTCCCAAAGCTGGGATAGAACCCAGGAGTCCTGGCTCCCAGCCCCCAATCCCCATCTAACCCCGTTCTCCTCCCAAACCTGCGATAGAACCCAGGAGTCCTGGCTCCCAGCCCCCAATCCCCATCTAGCCCCGTTCTCCTCCCAAACCCGGGAGAGAACCCAGGAGTCCTGGCTCCCAGCCCCCAATCCCCATCTAGCCCCGTTCTCCTCCCAAACCCGGGAGAGAACCCAGGAGTCCTGGCTCCCAGCCCCCAATCCCCATCTAACCCCGTTCTCCTCCCAAACCCGGGAGAGAAACCCAGGAGTCCTGGCTCCCAGCCCCCAATCCCATCTAACCCCGTTCTCCTCCCAAAGCTGGGATAGAACCCAGGAGTCCTGGCTCCCAGCCTCCTGCTCTAACCACGAGACCCCACTGTCCTCCCAGAGTCTGAGTGGGGGGGTGGGTCGCCGGGCCAGCTGGGCTCATGGGTCTAAGTAGGAGGCAGGGCAGGACCCTGTGGGGTGGAGTGGGGGGTGGGGCAGGACCCCAGGGGCTGGAGCAGGAAATGGGGCAGCACCAGTGGGGCAGAGTGGGGGGCGGGGTAAGGGACAGGGCAGGACCCCGTGGAGCTGAATGGGGGGCAGGACCCTGGGGGCGGGGCAGGACCCCACGAGCTGACCCCTGCCCCGGCCTGTGCCCCCAGGAGAGGCGTCGGCTGGAGGAGCTGGGCAAAGCCTGTGAGGACGAGAGCAGCGAGAACTCGCCCGTGAGTAGCCAGGAGCTCACCAAGGTAACCCCCCCTGTGCCCCGCGCTCCCCGCCCGCTGGGGTCCCCCCTGGCACACCCGTCCTGCGCCCCCACCTACCTATCTCCCTCCTGCCGGCCCCCCCCATCCTGTGCCCCCCGCTTCACCCTTCCCCACCCGCCGGGGTCCCCCCGTCACACCCATCGTGTGCCCCCACCTACCTGTCTCCCACCTGCCGGGGCCCCCCTCATCCTGTGCCCCCCACTTCACCCTTCCCCACCCACCGGGGTCCCCCCTGGCACACCCATCCTGTGCCCCCACCTACCTGTCTCCCACCTGCTGGGCCCCCCCAATCCTGTGCCCCCCCACTTCACCCTTCCCCACCCGCCGGGGTCCCCCCTGGCACACCCGTCCTGTGCCCCCACCTACCTATCTCCCTCCTGCCGGCCCCCCCATCCTGTGCCCCCACTTCACCCTTCCCCACCCACCGGGGTCCCCCCCAGCCTCCCCACTCTGTGTTCCCCCACTGGAGTCCCCTCCCTGGCCCCCCTTGGCCCTGCCTGCTCCAGTTCAGGTCAAAGCTTCTCTGCTGTGTCTCAAGGCTGTGACCCCGCCCTCCCCCGGACGCCTGGGTCCCTCCAGCTGCGGGCCGGGTGCCCCTGGTTAAGGGAACACCTTGACCTGGTGTCCCGGAGACCCAGGCCAGCAGCGACTCCCAGCCAGCGTGTGACGCAGACGGGTCGGGAACCCAGCGCAGAACGGAGCTTGTGAGCGCCGGGACCTGCGGCAACGTCATCCTGGGGGGCCCAGAGCCCTGGACTCCCCCCTCTGCGTCCCTGGCCCCGGACCCGCCTGTTCCCCTCCTTGTTCCTCTGTCTGGGACCCGGGCCACCCGCTGGTTCTGGCAGAGGAGGGGGCCCGGCCAGTTCTCTGTCCCAGCGTCACACCTGCCCTCGGCCCCACGCTCTCCTCCCACCGCCAGAAACTTGAGTCACACATCGGGGAAACTGAGGCACAGAGGCTTCAGGGAAGACATTAGGAACGTTCCGCTTCCTCACACCTGGGCAGGTGGGGTCACGTTGCCACCTGCTGGTCAGTTCCAGGCATTGCCGACAGGTGGCTCCCAGGAGAACTGGGAGCCAGGATTCCTGGGTTCTCGCCCCGGCTCTGGGAGGGGAGTGGGGTCTGGTGAGTTAGAGGAGCGGGGCACTGGGAGCCAGGACTCCTGGGTTCTCGCCCCGGCTCTGGGAAGGGGAGTGGGGTCCAGTGGTTAGAGCAGGGGTGGGGCTGGGAGCCAGGACTCCTGGGTTCTCTCCCCGGCTCTGGGAGGGGAGGCTAGTGCTCAGAGCAGGGAGGGCTGGGAGCCCCACCCCTGCCGTGTCCGTCCGTCTGTCTGTCCGTCCGTACGTCCATGTCTCCGTGTCTCTGCAGCTCATGTTCACCCAAAAGACGGATCGGAAGGTCGTGGTGCTGGGCTGTGACCAGCGCGACCCGGCCTGCGTGTTCTTCCGTCCGCAGCTCCGTCCAGGTGTGTGTGTCCGTGTGTCCTGTGCCCGCCCCCCCCGTCTCCGCTCTGTGTCTGTGCTTGCCTGTGTCTGCGCCCCTTCCTGCCCCCCACCCGATGGCTAGAAGGGGGCAGAGCCCAGGGCTCGGGGTGGGGGGCAGAGCCCAGGGAAGATTCGGGGCGGCAGTGTCGGGGTACCTGGGGGGGGGTGAACCCCGCTCGTCGACCCCCCTTGCTTTCTCTCTCCAGAGCTCCTTCGGGCTGCAGAGATCGAGGAGCCTGCCCCCGAAGACGGGGGGACCGGCCGGCCCCCCGCCCCACCCAGCGCCCCCTGTCGCTCGAAGCCAACGGTAGGAGGGGAGGGGCTGGGAAGGAGCTTTGTGTGGGGCGGTGGGTATATTCAGGGGGGCTGGGACATCTCCCAGGGCACAGGGTGGGGCTGGCTGGCACCAGTGGGTTTTTTTTGCAGGGGTGGTGGTGTCTCTGTGCCTGGGGGGGGTGCTGATCCCCCCCCCCATCTCTGTCTCTCTCAGGGGGGCTCGACTCAGACGTCCTGGCCCTGCAGCTCTCGGCGGGGGGCGACCGCCGCTGCGTGCCCCTCACACGTCTCAACGCCCCCCTGTACCCGCTGGGGGGGCCGTACAGGTGAGATTCCCCCCAATGGTCCCCCTCCCTCCATTGCCGGCTCCCCAGCCCTGGGGCTTCTCTGCCCTCCATCGTCTCCTCCATGCCCCCGATCACCCCCTCCCCGCCTTTCTCCAGCCCCCCATGCACCTCCGCCCCCCTCGGGTCTCCCAGACACAGGCCCCTCCAAACTCCCCCCGCACCCATTCTGCCCCCCTCCCCTGGGATTTCCCTCCTACCCACTGGGGGGGGGGCAGAGGGGGCTGGGTGTCTCCCTGGGTCACTCCAGCCTCCTCACCCTCCGTGTCCCGCTCCCTCGGCAGCAGCGTGAGCTCTTGTGTCAGCAAACTGGCCGAAATGGAGCGGATGGTGCGGGAGGCCATGGCAGAGAGAGCGCGGCTGCTGCAGGCGCGGGTAAGAACCCAGGAGTCCTGGCTCACCTCCCGCCTACCCCCTGCTCTGACTCACCAGCCCCCACTCCCCTCCCAGGGCCAGGGATCGAACCCAGGAGTCCTGGCTCTCAGCCCCCCCCTGCTCTAGCCACTAGACCCCACTCCCCTCCCAGAGCCGAGGAGAGAACCCAGGAGTCCTGGCTCACCTCCCGCCTACCCCCTGCTCTGACTCACCAGCCCCCACTCCCCTCCCAGGGCCAGGGATCGAACCCAGGAGTCCTGGCTCCCAGCCCCCCCCCCCCCCGCTCTAACCACTAGACCCCACTCCCCTCCCAGAGCCGAGGAGAGAACCCAGGAGTCCTGGCTCACCTCCTGCCTACCCCCTGCTCTGACTCACCAGCCCCCACTCCCCTCCCAGGGCCAGGGATCGAACCCAGGAGTCCTGGCTCCCAGCCCCCCCTGCTCTAGCCACTAGACCCCACTCCCCTCCCAGAGCCGAGGAGAGAACCCAGGAGTCCTGGCTCCCAGCCACCTCCCTGCTCTAACCACTAGCCCCCACTCCCCTCCCAGAGCCGAGGAGAGAACCCAGGAGTCCTGGCTCCCAGCCCCCCCCCGCTCTAACCACTAGACCCCACTCCCCTCCCAGAGCCGAGGAGAGAACCCAGGAGTCCTGGCTCACCTCCCGCCTACCCCCTGCTCTGACTCACCAGCCCCCACTCCCCTCCCAGGGCCAGGGATCGAACCCAGGAGTCCTGGCTCCCAACCCCCCCCCGCTCTAACCACTAGACCCCACTCCCCTCCCAGAGCCGAGGAGAGAACCCAGGAGTCCTGGCTCACCTCCCGCCTACCCCCTGCTCTGACTCACCAGCCCCCACTCCCCTCCCAGGGCCAGGGATCGAACCCAGGAGTCCTGGCTCCCAGCCCCCCCTGCTCTAGCCACTAGACCCCACTCCCCTCCCAGAGCCGAGGAGAGAACCCAGGAGTCCTGGCTCCCAGCCACCTCCCTGCTCTAACCACTAGCCCCCACTCCCCTCCCAGAGCCGAGGAGAGAACCCAGGAGTCCTGGCTCCCAGCCCCCCCCTGCTCTAACCACTAGACCCCACTCACCTCCCAGAGCCGAGGAGAGAACCCAGGAGTCCTGGCTCCCAGCCACCTCCCTGCTCTAACCACTAGACCCCACTCCCCTCCCAGAGCCGAGGGAGAACCCAGAAGTCCTGGCTCCCAGCCCCCCCTGCTCTAATGCACTAGACCCCACTCCTCTCGAAAGAGAACCCAGGAGTCCTGGCTCCCACCCCTCCCCCGCTCTAACCACGGGACCCCATGTCCCCCACACGTGTCTGTCCCATGGTCTCCCAAGCCGGAATGGGGAAGTCGGGGTTTCGCTGCATCAGCTACTGGCTTCCTCACGCCCCCCCCGCCCCGCCCCGCCCCAGAGCGGGGGGCACCGAGCGGCTGGCATCGGCCATGCTTGGGGCTGCAAGGGGGGGCAAGGGGCGGGGGCCTGCTTGGAGGTGGGGCGGGGCCAGGATGAAGGCGGGGCAGCCGCAGAAGGGGCCTGGACAGAAGGGTGGGGGTGGGCAGGTTCTAGGTGGGGTGTGTGGCAGGAGGAGGGGCCAGGGTAGAGGTGGGGGAAGGGGGCTGCTATGAAGGGGGGGGCAAGGCCAGGATGATGGGGGTGGGGCAGGGATGGAGCAGGTTGGAGGTGGGAGCAAGGCCAGGATTGGGGGGGGGGGCAGGTCTGTCTCTGGGGCTCCCCAGGAAGCCGGGGGCGGGGGCTGGGAGTCACCAGATTGGGGTCTTTTAGGGGTGGGGGGGCTGGGTCTCCCTCCTCCCCCCCCCCCCCCGCCTGGTGGCCACTGGGCCCTGACTCTCCCCCCTCTGTCCCGCAGGACGTGAAGCGAGTGGCCCAGGGGAGACGCAACACATGGAGCCGCCCCCCCCTGCCCAGGTGAGACCCCCCCCCCCCCGAGCCAGCCAGTCCCCCCAGGGCTGGATTGGGCCCCCCCCACATACAGACCTTTAACCCCCCGCATTGCCCCTGCAGGGGCGGAGCCCGGGGCCGGCGCGGGAGCCCCCGGCCCCCGCCCCCCTGGACCTGCGCGCCCACCTGGAGGCCTCGGGGCACAGCCTGGACACCTGCCCCGAGGTGCGGGTGACGGGCAGGGCCTGCCGCGGCTTCCTGGTCAAGATGGGGGGGCGCATCAAAACCTGGAGAAAGCGCTGGTTCTGCTTCGACCGACAGCGGCGCCTCCTGGCCTACTACGTGGGTGAGCCCCCAGGACCCCCCCGGGCCCCCCCGCCCCATGGCACCCCCCGCCCATGGCACCCCCCAGGCACCCCCGCCCCATGGCACCCCCCGGGCCCCCCACCCATGGCACCCCCGCCCCATGGCGCCCCCCGGGAGCCCCCCCGGGCCCCCCCGCCCCATGGCACCCCCCAGGCACCCTCTGCCCCATGGCACCCCTGGGTGCCCCCCTGGGCACCCCCCGCCCCATGGCGCCCCCCAAGGACCCCCCGCCCCATGGCACCCCCCGGGCACGCCCCGCCCCAGGACACCCCACCCGGGTGACCCTCCCCAGTACCCCCCATGGGCGCCCCCCGGGCACCCCCCACCCCATGGCACCCACCGGGCGCCCCCCCGGCACCCCCCGCCCCATGGCGCCCCCCCGGACCCCCCGCCCCATGGCGCCCCCCGGGCCCCCCCCGCCCCATAGTGCCCCCCTGGGCCGCCCCTGCCCCATGGCACCCCCTGGGCACCCCCCGCCCCAGGACACCCCACCCGGGTGACCCTCCCCAGTACCCCCCATGGGCGCCCCCCCCGGGCACCCCCCGCCCCATGGCGCCCCCCCGGGCCCCCCCGCCCCATAGTGCCCCCCCGGGCCGCCCCTGCCCCATGGCGCCCCCTGGGTATCCCCTGCCCCCTGGCACCCCCCGGGCACCCCCGCCCCAGGACACCCCACCCGGGTGACCCTCCCCAGTACCCCCCATGGGCGCCCCCTTCTCTGCTACCCCCCACCGGGGAGCTCATGACTCCCGCATCCCCATGTATCCCTGCCCCCTCCTGCCCCCCCAGCCACTGCCCCCCCAGCCCCCCCCAGTCACTGCCCCCTCTCGTTGCAGACAAAGAGGAGGTGAAGCTCAAGGGCGTCATCTACTTCCAGGCCATCGAGGAGGTTTATTATGATCACCTGCGCAGCGCCTTCAAGGTACGACCCCCCCCCCCCATGGCCCCCCCCCCAGCACTCCCCCACACCGCCAGGAGCTACAGTGTCCTCCCCCACCCAGCACCGGGATCCACAGACTCTCTCCCAGCCCTGCAGTGCACCCCCACAGCGCCAGGACCCATGGCGTCATCCCACCCCCACATGCGTATCCCCCCCCCCTCCAGTGCCAGGATCCACGGTGTCCCCTCAGCGCCCGCCCCCCAGCACCAGGACCCATGGCGTCATCCAGCCCCACAGTGTCCCCCCCCACAACCTCCCAGCCCCCCAGCGGCAGGCCCCACAGTGTCATCCGACCCCCCCCCCCCCAGCCCCGGGGCCCATGGTGTCGTGTCTCCCCCCCCCCCCCAGCGCCTGGATGCACGGCACCTCCCCCGCCAGCCCCCCAGCATCGGGACTGACAATGTCGTCGTCCCCCCCCCCCGTCCCCCCCCCCGCACCCGCCAGACCCACGGCACGGAACCTGCAGCATCGTCCCCGCCCAACCCTCCAGCGCCCCCCAGCTCAGGGACCCCTCCCCCCCCCCCACTTCTGACCCTGCCCCGCCCTTCTCCCCCAGAGCCCCAACCCCAAACTGACCTTCTGCGTCAAGACCTACGACCGGCTCTTCTGCCTGGTGGCGCCCAGCCCGGAGGCCATGCGCATCTGGATGGACGCCGTCGTCACGGCCGCCGAGGAGAACACCCGCTACTGAGCCGGGCCCGCGGAGCCCCTGGGACCCCTCCGCCCAAGACACACCTGCCTGGTGGGCGTGGCCATCCGGGCCATTGGTCCCGCCTCTGGGAGGAGCTTGAGGGCAGGGCAGCCAATGGGGTGAGGACTCGGTTCTTCAAGGTGTGACGCCGTGCTGGCCCCGCCCCCTTCGGACCTCGGCCACTGGGGCCGGCGTTTTGCCTCCAATCAGAGCGGGGGCGCTTCTAAAACACAGGCGCTCGCGGAACAGGCACCAATGGGGAGGCAAGCGGCTTTGAATCCTGACCAATGGGAGGAGGCTCGCTCAGCATTCTGGCCAATCGGAGGAGGCCTAGGTTGAAGGCCGGGCCATTGGATGCGTGCTCGCCTGGGACCTGCACCAATCGGTGGAGAGAAGGGTTGAGGCCTGGCCCGCAGGAAAAGACGTGTTTAGAATCCGCACCAATAGGAGGAGACCTGCCTTCAACGCCAGCCAATGGGGTTGGGGTGGGGAACGCCTGGTTGGAATTCCCACCAATTACATGCGGCCTGGCTTTGAAACCTGGCCAATCACCCAAAAGACTCCGCTGGAGTTTGCACCAATCGGAGGAGATGTGGACTGAACTGACCAATGGTGGCTTGGAATGCCCATTAACATCTCAGCCAATGGGGAACAGGCTTCAGGGATGCACCAATCGGAGGAGACCGGGATCGAACCGGCCAATGGCAGCCGTGCCTGGAGGGCGCCGTGGCCAAGTCCCGACCAATGGGAGTGTGGAGTCTCTCTGGGCCCCGGGGTTGTGCTGCCCCCTGCTGGCGCCAACTATTTATTACAGAAACTCGTCCGACCCACCGGCCGTGTGTCTCGTTCTATCGCAGCCGGTGCCCTCACTCCCGACCCCCAGCCCGAGCTCTGCCGGTGCCCCTCACTCCCGACCTGCAGCCCCCTGGGCTCCCAACCCACAGCCTCCTGCCAGTCCAACCCTTGCCAGCTCTGAGGGTGCCCCCCTGGGTTCCTCTCTCCCCCCCCCCCCCCCCCAGTTCTGCCGGTGCCCTGGGTGGATCACAAAGCAGCAGCTAGGCAAGTGATAGACTGGGAGGTTTGTGGCTGGCAACTTGGAGCCCCAGACTGTGTGTGGGCCCCCCAGAGCTGGGGAGAGAACCCAGGAGTCCTGGCTCCCAGCCCCCCCACTGCTCTAACCCACCAGCCCCCACATCCCCCTCCCAGAGCCGGGGAGCGAACCCAGGAGTCGTGGCACCCAGCCCGCCCTGCTCTGAGCCACTAGACCCACTCCCCTCCTAGAGCCGGGGAGAGAACCCAGGAGTCCTGGCTCCCAGCCTCCCCGCCCCCACTCTAACCACACCCTCTCCTGTGCCGACAGCAACTAGTCACGAGGAGCCCTTTGTCTCCGGCTGAGCCGGGCCTGCACTGGCGGGCGCCAGGTGCCAGGCTCCTCCCCCCATCGGGGCTGGGCTGGGGGGCGCCGGTGCCAGGCTCCTCCCCCCGTCGGGGCTGGGCTGGGGGGCGCCGGGTGCCAGGCTCCCTCCCCCCAGTCGGGGCTGGGCAGTCAACGTGCAGTGAACACGCCAGAGTCGCTCAAGGAGAAGCCGTTGTTTTAATGGGACGATCCATGGCATGAGTTTGTGGGGACTCAGACTGAGCTGCCACTGGGCCCCCCTGTCCAACAAGGCAGGGCGTGGTGGCCTCCGGCCCTGGGGGGATGTAGGAGGGGCCAGAGAATCAGAGGCACATTGGTGGGGGAGGTGGGATGGATGGGTGTGCCCGGGGTGGATCTGTGTGTGTGGGGGGCGCACTGGGGGGGTTGGGAAGGGAGAGTGGAGCTCTGGGCGGGGCAGTGGGCTCTTTGCTGCTACCCAAGCTGCTGTCTGTTCTGCTGACCCACAGACAAGTCTCTCTAGGGGAGGGAAGCACATTGGTGGGGGCGGTGGGATACTTCGTGGCTGGGTGTGGAAGGGCTGTGTGCACATGCAGGGGTGTGTGTGTGTGTGTGTGTGTGTGTTGGGGGTGGGCAGAGGCTGTGTTTGTAGAGCTCTTCCTCCGAGTGCTTTGGGGGTGGACGGAGAGGAGTCTGGTTCCAGGACAGCTTCACTCACATTAGTGGGGGTAGTGGGATGGATAAAGGCTGTGGGGCGGGGGCTGAGAGTCTGTATGGGTAGGGCTGCGTGTCGCCCCCTTGCCGCTGCCCCGCTTTGGGGGCGCCCGCAGGTCTCCGGTCCGGAAGAAGCCCATTGGTGTTTGCGGTGGGATGGTTGGGGGCTGCTTTGACGTCTGCCTCTGGGCTGCTCTCTTCGCCACTGCCGTCCGGGCCAGGGGCACCCCCCTCACTCAGTCCCTGCCTCCCTCGGCCCCACAGGCCCCGCTTCCTCGGGGTCTCTCAAGCCAGGTTGGGGGCCACCGAGCTCTGGGCCAGCCCATCCACGGAGGAGGCCGCCTCCCTCTGGCGGCTGCGGGACCCGACTGAGTAGGCCGGGTCCTCCAGCAGGGCCCGGCGGAAGGCCCCGGCCAGGTTGGTGCGGCCCAGCGCCCGGCGGAAGTCCAGCCCCATGAAGAAGTAGAGGACGGGGTTGGCACAGCTGTTGAGATAGGCCAGGGAGGAGGCGAGGGGCAGCCCCACGGTCAGGGCCCGGCCCTTGACGCCCGCCAGCTTGAGGAGGAGGAAGAGGTGGTAGGGGGCCCAGCAGAGGAAGAAGGTCACCACGATGGCCCCCATGACCTTGAAGGGCTTCCTGGAGCGGAGGGTGGCCGGGCGCCGCCGCAGCGCGGCCGCCAGGGCCCCGTAGCAGGCCAGGATGATGGCGAAGGGGGCCAGGAAGCCACAGAGCAGCCGGAGGAGATACAGCATCAGCTTGGGCCCTTCTCCCAGCGTCAAGGAGCACTTGGGCCCGTTGGCCGGCCCCTGCGGCACCAGGTTGCGGTAGAGGTAGAAGGGCAGGCTGGCTGCGGCGGCCGCCCCCCACGCCCCGGCCGCGGCCGCCCACGCCAGGCGGGGCCCCCGGCGGTTCTTGGACCACACCGGGAAGGCCACGGCGGCCAGGCGGTCCAGGCTGACGGCCGCCAGCAGGAAGACGCTGCAGAACATGTTGAGGTACTTGGTGAAGCTGGTGGCCCGGCACAGAAAGGCGCCGAAGGGCCAGTGCCCGCGGTAGGAGGCGTTCTTCGCCAGGGGCACCGCCCGCGTGACGGAGAAGATGAAGTCGGCCAGCGCCAGGTTGAGGAACCAGACGCAGTTGACGGAGCGGCCGGCCCGGCGGGCCGTGAGCCAGATCACCAGGCCGTTGCCCAGCGAGCCCCCCACGCAGACCACGGTGTAGAAGACGACCTGGACGAGGTCCATGGCCGTGCTCAGGTCAGACTTGGCCTTGGCGGGGGAAGGACCGGGGCTGGTCAGCCAGAGAGCGGAGCCATTGGCCTCCATGACAGGACCTGAGAGAGACTGAGAGTGAGGGGGGGCCTGTTCCCAGAGCCGCCCCCGCCCTGGGGCCAGCACCCCCTAGCCAGGGAAGGGTTCACAGCGACCCGCTCTGGAGGTGGGGCTGGGTTTATTTGCAGGGCCAGGCTGAACCGGCGTCTTCCCTGCCCCCCGGGTGCTGTGGGGCTGGGCCCTTTGTCTGCCTCTGGGCCTCGTGAGGGGTGGAGCCATTGGGGGCGCGGGGGGACGATGGCCCCCCTGGCAGGCTGGGGGGCACGTCTGGCTCCTTGCCAAGTGGCCGGAGCTGTGGGCGGACAGAGGGCACCCGGCCAACCTCCGCACCTGGTTTTTATCATTCCCCCCCCCTCGCCGGCTGGCACCGCAGCGGCTGAGATCCTGTGTCTCAACCAGGAAAAGGGGAAATAACCCTTTGCAGGGCTTCTAGGACGCCTGGGTTCTCTCCCTGGCTCTGGGAAGGGAGTGGGGGCTAGTGGTTAGAGCAGGGGGGGCTGGAAGCCAGGACTCCTGGGTTCTCTCCCTGGCGCTGGGAGAGGAGTGGGGTCTAGTGGTTAGAGCAGGGGGGTGGGGAGCCAGGACGCCTGGGTTCCCTCCCCGTCTCTG
The DNA here is from genome assembly GCA_037349315.1 of Chelydra serpentina. Taxonomy (NCBI): domain Eukaryota; kingdom Metazoa; phylum Chordata; order Testudines; family Chelydridae; genus Chelydra; species Chelydra serpentina. The sequence continues at coordinate 11,394 of JBAIAC010000677.1, forward strand.
GGAAGGGAGTGGGGGCTGGTGGGTTAGAGCCGGGGGCAATGTTCCCTCTAATTTTTGACAGGCCGTTTGCGCAAAAAATTTCTTCTATGCAAATTGTTGTGCTTCTGTGCAAATTTTTGTGCACATGGTGTTTCGCCCTGTGTGCGGGGTTTCGGATCTGTGTGCACGCGCACAGCTTAGAGGGAAGAGTGGCCGGGGGACTGGTGCGTTAGAGCAGCGGGGGCTGGGAACCAGGACGCCTGGGTTCTCTCCCCGTCTCTGGGAAGGGAGTGGGGGCTGGTGGGTTAGAGCAGGGGGGTGGAGAGCCAGGACGCCTGGGTTCTCTCCCCGTCTCTGGGAAGGGAGTGGGGGCTGGTGGGTTAGAGCAGGGGGGCTGGGAGCCAGGACTCCTGGGTTCTCTGTGGGGCAGACCCAACCCCTCCCACTTATCCAGAACAGGGACCTGGCCCTGGCTCCCCCCACCCCCCGAAAGCTCGCAGAGCCCAACAACCGGCATAGAACAGCCAAGGCAAATCTCAGCCGCCCCCCCATACCCCCATCCCAGCTCGCAGGTGGAGCATCCTCGGACCCCCCCAGAACGGCACCGCAGAGCCACAGACCCCCCCCCCCAGCGGTCTGTCAACACTGGGGGACAGACGGACGCACCCTCGCTCCGCTCTGGCCAGCGCTGGAAAATAGCGACGAGTCGGGGGCACCGCGAGACACCACCCCCCCGGGCTTCCCCTGCTGCCTGGCCTGGGTCGGTCTGACCCTGATGGGGGTCACACACCCAGACACACACGCATGGAGCTAGGGTGTTATAACGCACACACAATGTCACAACTGACACACAATGTGTGTGCACACAAACACAGAGCGACTGTTATGACACACAATGTGACACCCGACACACAGTGTGTGTGCACACAAACACAGAGCGACTGTTATGACACACAATGTGACACCCGACACACAGTGTGTGTGCACACAAACACAGAGCGACTGTTATGACACACAATGTGACACCCGACACACAGTGTGTGTGCACACAAACACAGAGCGACTGTTATGACACACAATGTGACACCCGACACACAGTGTGTGTGCACACAAACACAGAGCGACTGTTATGACACACAATGTGACACCCGATACACAGTGTGTGTGCACACAAACACAGAGTGACTGTTATGACACACAATGTGACACCCGATACACAGTGTGTGTGCACACAAACACAGAGCGACTGTTATAACACACACAAAAAGTCACAACTGACACACATCGTGCGCACACACACGGAGCTAGTGTTATAATGCACACACAGTCACAACTGACACACAACACATGCACACAGACACACACACAGAGCGATTGTTATACCGCACGCACAACTGACACACAACGTGTGCACCCCCCACGCACAGAGAGACAATATTGCACCCTCGCCCCCATCCAGCCCCTCCCATGTTCCCAGTCCACCCTCGACCGGGGCGGTGTGGGGCCCAGGCTGGCATGACCACCCGCCCCCTTACCTGGGGGGCAGCGCCCGCCGGCCCCGTCCGCTTGTCTCTGGCTCTGAGCTTATTTTCCAGGAACCCAGCGGCGGCCAGTCACCGCCCCCACCTGGGGGTGGGCCCCAGCCAGAGCGGACGCGCTGGGGGAGCGATGTGCCGAAAAGGAGAACTGGGCTGGGGGGTGGGGGTGGGGGGGACACTGCCTGTTGCTGCCAGCTGGGGGGGGGGGCATCAAGGCGGGAGCTGTGGGGGCAGGGCAGGGCTGGCAGCGGAGAACCCAGGTGTCCGGGAGGAGCAGGTGGAGACACAGGGCAGGGCTCGCTTTGGAGCCAGGTGTGACCAAGTGGGGAGGGGGAGGATTCCCAGCATGCACCGCTTCAGAGCGGCCAGGTGGGGTGTCAGGCAGCTCCCGGCATGCACGGCTGCACCATGGCCAAGGCCAGGGGGGGCAAGAGTTCCCAGCATGCCCTGCTCCCCTTGGCAGGGCCAGGCCATAGGGCCTGGGTTGGTCTCGCCAGGTGGGCGTCTGGGCACCCCCCTCGCCCACCTCTGCCTGGGGCTTTCGCTTCCTCCCCCGCCGGAGGGACAGGAAGCCGGGCTGGTTCATCCCCTGGGCAGGGGCCTCGGTTCCCCTTTTCACATCTCAAACCGGAGGTGTCTTCTTCCTGCCCCCCGTGAGCCCGGCTGGGGCCCCGCCCGCCTGCCATGAGCCCCGGCTGCTCCTTGTCCCCAGCCCAGCCCCCTAAACCCCTCCCCACCATCCCCTCCTCCATCCTCAGTCCCAGGTGAACAGGTCGCCTGGGCCTCCTCTCTTCCCCCGCTGGTGGGAACCAGCTGGTCAGGGTCCCCCGGCTCCCTCTCTCCCCAGCCCATTGTCCCCCCTCTGGCTCCCGAGCTGGGCTGGGCCCCCCAGTCACCAGTCGCTGGGTCCCCCATCTCCGGGCCAATGTCCGGGGTCCCGGCTGCTAGGCGAGGTCACACCTGGTCCCCTGCAACAACAAACCTCTCCCCCTTCCCCGTTACACACACAGGGAAACTGAGGCACGCCCAGTGTTCATGCCAAGCTCTAAGAAAATCCCTCAACTTCATCCCAAACATGCACACACAATGTCATGAGTGACACACAACGCATCAGCACACACACCAAGCTAGAGCTTTCCACCACACACAGTCGCAACTGACACACAACATGTGCACACACCCCCCACATGCACAGAGAGAGAATATTACACCCCCTCCACACCGCCCCTGCCCGTGTTTCCAGTCTAGCCATGACAGGGGCTGTGTGGGGCCGCCCCGTTCCCTGGGGGGGCAGCGCCCGCCAGCCCTGTCTGCTTGTCTCTGAGCTTATTTTCCAGGAACCCAGCGGCTGCCAGACAGTCACCACCCCCCCCATGCCCAGATTTGGGCCCCTGCTGGAGCAGGATGTGCAGGGATGCCCCGAAAAGGAGAACTGGGGGCGGAGTGGGGGGGACACTGCCTGTTGCTGTCAGCTTGGGGGGGGGGGGCATCAGGGCGGGAGCTGTGGGGTCAGGGCAGGGCTGGCAGCGGAGAACCCAGGTGTCCGGGAGGAGCAGGACAGGGCTCGCTTTGGAGCCAGGTGTGACCAACTGGGGAGGGGGAGGATTCCCAGCATGCACCGCTTCAGAGAGGCCAAGTGAGGTGTCAGGCAGCTCCCAGCATGCACGGCTGCACCATGGCCAAGGGTGGGGGGAGTTCCCAGCATGCTCTGCTCCCCTTTGAATGGCAAGGCCTTAGGGCGCTGGGCTGGTCTTGGCCGGGGTGTCTCCTCTGGTGGGCGTCTCATCAGCCCCTAGCCATCCATAGGTGCCGACTGCCTCAGTTCCTGGGGGGTTCTCGATCCCCGCTCTGCCCCAGGCCCCGCCCCCACGCCACCCCTTGTCCCAACCCCCCACCCCACCTCTTCCCACCCCCGCTCTTTCCCCACTCAACCCCTTCCCCCAACCCCCCATCCCACCTCTTCCCACCCTCCCTCCGCCCCCACTCCACCCCTTGTCCCAACCCCCCCTCCCACCTCTTCCCACCCCCCCTCTGCCCCCACTCAACCCCTTCCCCCCAAACTCCCACCCCACCTCTTCCCACCCCACCCCGCTCCGCCCCCACTCCACCCCTTCTCCCAACTCCCCACCCCACCTCTTCTCACCCCTGCTCCGCCCCAGGCCACTCCCCTACTCCATCCCTTCCCCCATGTGCCCACCCCTTGCCCACCTCTGCCCTGGGCTTTCGCTTCCTCCCCGACCTGTGGGATGGGAAGCCCGGTTGCTTCATCCTCTGGTGGAAAAGTCCCCTGGCCCTGAAGCAGGGGCCTTGGCTTCCCCTTTCCAGATCTGATACCGGAGGTGCCTTCTTCCTGCCCCCTGGGAGCCAGGCTGGAGCCGAGCCTATCTGCTATACCTAGGAAAAGAGATCCCTGGCTCCCTTTGCCAGCCCTTGGAGGGGAATGGGGGCTAGTGAGTGAGAGTGGCAGGCTGGCAGCCAGGACTCCTGGGTTCTATCCCAAGATTTGGGAGGTGAGTGGGTTCTAGTGGTTAGAGCAGGGGGGGCCTGGGAGCCAGGATGCCTGGGTTCTATCCCCAGCTCTGGAAGGGTATTTGGGTCTAGTGGGTTAGAGCAGGGCAGGCTGGGAACCAGGACTCCTGGGTTCAATTCCCAGCTGTCTCACCGATTCACCATGTGGCCATGGATGAGTCTCGCCCATTCTTTTCTCTGCAACAAACACCCCAGATGGCCACTGGGAGCGCCAGAGCCACAGCCCCGCCCACTAAAAGACATAGCTCCGCCCACGGGAGGGGCTTACCAAGCCCTGCCCACTAAGTGGCATGACTCCGCCCAGGGGTGGGGCTTGCAGAGCTGGCTGTTCCATCCAGGCGCCGCCCCCCAGCGCTAAAGTCACCCCCGCTGCCTTTGGTCTTTCACAGACACCCAAGCCACGTCGGCAGCTTTATTCGCCTATTTTTTGGGAGAGGCTATTGCCGAGACGGCGGAAGGATACAAAGCTCAGGGAGAGGGCGGGAAACTTCTGGCCTGTAACACGGCGCATGACTTTCCGGATGTTTATTGCAGGGACTATTTTTGCTGGCGTTCATCTGCCTGGGATAGGATACAAAGGAGATAAGGCGACACTCTCTGCTTGTTGGGCGGACTACTTCTTTTGAGTGGAAGAAGACAGAAGGGAGGGCATAATAAGGCCCAGGCACAACTTTCCCATGTGTGTTTCAGGGACTATATTTGGTGGTGGAAGGCCACAAAACAGAGCACAAGAAGATGACAAAGGAAGTAGTCCCGGTACAGGAGCTTGAATTTCAAATTGTTACGAGGTTATTTTACCTTTTATTGTTTGGCGGAAGGACACACACACAAGTTATGGAGGGACGTCACCGGGCTTCTGTACAAAAAGGACCTGGTTTTCAGCTATTTTTTTTTGAGGGACTATTTTTTTGGCGGAAGGACACACAATCAGTACATATTGAAAGTAGATCCACCTCCTGTATAAAAAGGGTCCAGTTTTGGCACCTATGCTTTGAGGGACTACTTTTGCGGCGGAAGGACGCTCAGTAGCTGTCCTTTGAAAGTAGAGCCGGCTCCTGCATAAAAGGGGCTGGATTTCCCGAATGCTTTTTTTTTTCCGGACGGACTACATTAATTGGTGGAAGGATACACCAACCAATGGGGGGTCGATGTAACAAAAGTTGAGCTGAGGCTTCTGTATAAAAAGAGCGTGGTTTTAGGAATCACTCCGCCCCGGTCTGAAAATCAGGCTCCCAAAATGGTGGCCAGGTGGAGGTATCCATGGCAACCCCCAGGGCCACAGCCTTGTAACAGCCCCGCCCACCCTGTGGGGTGGCAGCCAGTGAGTATCCCACTGCGGCGTGGGAAAGGGGCGTGGCCTATTGTTGCCCCAGTGTGGCCAACGAGGGCAAGAGTTCCCAGCATGCTCCTCTGCGGTGTAACCCATAAACTCCCAGCATGCATTGCTCCGGCATGGCCCATTCTGATGACAACAGCTCCCCACATGCACTGCTCCAGGGTGGCCCATGGGCTCCCAGCATGCACTGCTCTGGTGAGGCTCTGGGGTCCCAGCATGCACTGCTCCAGTGTGGCCCATGCACTCCCAGCATGCACTGCTCTGGCGGGGCCCTGGGCTCCCAGCATGCACTGCTCTGGTGAGGCTCTGGGGTCCCAGCATGCACTGCTCCAGTGTGGCCCATGCACTCCCAGCATGCACTGCCCAAGTGTGGCCCATGGACTCCCAGCATGCACTGCTCCAGCACAGCCCAGGGAGATGATGAGGGCTCCCAGCATGCATTGCTCCGGCGTGTCCCACAGCCTCCCAGCATGCACTGCTCCGGCGCGGCCCTGGGCTCCCAGCACGCCCTGCTCGGTGCCATCCCACCGCTGCCCCCCAACCCCCCCGCGGGGCCCTGGCTGGCCCCTTCCCCCCGCCCCGTCACGGCGGCACCATCCGCAGCTCGGAGGAGGTGGTGGAGCCCCGAGAGCGGTTGCGCCGGTGCCCGCTGCCGGTGCCCTGCGAGTCCTCGGCCAGGGCGGCCACCAGCCAGCGGGCGCGGCTGCTGCCCCGCAGCCCCTCCTGGAAGCGACGGCCCAGGAAGGCGTATAGCAGGGGGTTGAGGAAGCAGCTGAGGCAGGTGAGGCTGAAGGCCAGGGAGCCGCCCATCCGGATGACCTTCCGGTTGCCCGGCGAGCCGTGCAGGAAGTTGAAGACGTGGTAGGGCAGCCAGCAGAGGAAGAAGCTCAGCACCACGGCCGCCACCACCTTGGCCATACGGTTGGGTCGGCGGCCCCGGTGCCTGGCCCGCAGCACCACGACGGCGTGGCAGGCCGTGATGACCAGCAGCGGCGCCAGGAAGCCGGCCACGAACCGCACCACGATCAGGGTCTGCTTCCGTGTTGCCCCGAAATCGTTGATGCAGATGCAGCGCTTGGCCGAGCAGCGCTCCTTCCGGTAGGCCAGGTAGGGGGCCGAGAAGGCCCCGGCCAGCAGCCAGGCCCCGCCGGCCGCCCCCCAGGCCCAGCGCAGCGTGCGGAACCGCTGGGCCCAGACGGGCCGGGCCACCAGCAGGCAGCGGTCGGCCGAGATGAGCGTCAGCTGGAAGACGCTGGCGAACATGCTGAGGAAGAGGAGGGAGTTGACGGCTTTGCAGAGGAAGTTGCCGAAGACCCAGGCCCCGTCTGCGGTGGCGGCCTTGGTGGCGAAGAAGGGCAGCAGCAGGGAGTAGAGCAGGTCGGCCAGCGCCAGGCTCAGGAACCAGATGGAGTTGACCGTCCGGCGCATGCGGAAGTTGGTGACCCAGACCACCAGGCTGTTGCCCACCAGGCCCAGCAGGGAGGACACCACGAAGACGGCCACCGAGATGTGGTTGAGGATGTCGGTGGCGGACGTGTCGCTGGCGTTACCCACGGTTAGGGTGGCGTTGCCGGAGAGCTGGGGAGAGGCGACCGCTTTAGCCCGTGGCCCGGCCAGTGCCCCTCGCTCCCAACTAGGGTTGCGAGGCCTCCGGTTTTCTCCCTGCCTGCCCTGGCGCCGCACGGCTCCCGGACGCGACCTACATGTCCGGCTCCTAGGCGCAGGGGCTACCAGGGAGGCTACGTGCGCTGCCCCCTTCCTGAGTGCCGGCTCCGCAGCTCCCATTGGCTGGGAACCGTGGCCAATGGGAGCTGCAGGGGCGGTGACTGCGGGAGTGGGCAGTGCGCACCGCGCAGAGCTGCCTGGCCTCCCCTGCGCCTGGGGGCCGGACATGGCGGCCTCTTCCGGGAGCAGCGCGGAGCCAGGGCAGGCAGGGAGAAAACTCCCGCCCCAGGTCGGAGCCCCCTCCTGTACCCTAAACCGCTCCCAGAGCCCGCACCCCCCCCCGCACCCCACCCCAGCCCTGAGCCCCCTCCCCAACTCCCTCCTAGAACCCGCACCCCCTCTCGCACCCCACCCCAGCCCTGAGCCCCCTCCTGTACCCTAAATCCCTCCTGGAACCCGCACCCACCCCAGCCCTGAGCCCCCTCCCACTCCCCAACTCCCTCCTAGAACCCGCACCCCCTCTCGCACCCCACCCCAGCCCTGAGCCCCCTCCCCAACTCCCTCCTAGAACCTGTACCCCCACCCCAGCCCTGAACCCCCTCCCCAACTCCCTCCTAGAACCCGCACCCGACCCCCAGCCCCTCCTCCCCCAGCCCCTCCTCCCCCTCACTCCCGACCCACAGCCCCTGCTATTCCGCCCCCCAGGCCCAGACAGCTCCGGGACCCCTTGTCTCAGCGGATTTCTGTTCCCTGGTGCTAACCTCGTGTTCTCCTGAGTGCTGCCCCTCCCCCAGCCTGCCCCTGGGGGTACCAACCCTGGGTTTGTGCTACAGGGCCCCATCCTTGGGAGAGCCGATCAGCCCCCCTGAGCCGCGGCTACGGGGGGCTCCCAACTCCCCACCCCCCTCCAGTTTCAGTAGCATCGACCCCCGACTAGAGGAAACTGAGGTGAAAGGCTTTCGGGAGCTCACACAGAGAGTCAGGGACAGAGCCGGGGAGAGAACCCAGGAGTCCTGGCTTCCAGCCCCCCTGCTCTAAGCCACTAGACCCCACTTCCCTCCCCTCCCCTCCCAGTGCTGGGGAGAGAACCCAGGAGTCCCGGCTCCCAGCCCTCCCCCTCTAACCACTAGACCCCAGTCTCCTCCCAGTGCTGGGGAAAGAACCCAGGAGTCCTGGCTCCCAGCCCCCCTGCTCTAAGCCACTAGACCCCACTCCCCTCCCAGAGCCAGGGAGAGAACCCAGGAGTCCTGAGTCCCGGCCCCACCTTTTCTAACACTGCAGCGGGGGGTGCGTAGGGGGCAGCCGCCAGGACTCCTGGGTCCCCCTTAGCAGGCTGCTGCCCCAGCACCGGACACGCCCAGGGGCAGGTGACGCGCGAGGGCATCGGGGCGCACCTGCAGCCGGGGACTCATCGTCCCGTGAGCGCGGGGGTCTCCGGGGGGGTCCTGCGGGGAGCGGCTGGTGCCCTGCGCTGGTGCCCGCGGGGCTCGGTGTCCGGGAAGGGAACCGCGATCAGACCCTCCCAGCTAACGTCAGCAGCGGGCCCAGCTGCCGGGAACTCCCGAGGGGGCCGGGGCCGGGGCCGGGCCCCAGGGCGGGCGGCTGAACACGTTCCGCACGTCCCCGCCCGCGCCAGCCGGGGGCTCTCCCCTGGGGGGCAGCGACTCGGGAACGGAGCTGGGGCGAGGGGTAGAGCAGAGCCCCGAGGACGCGCCCCGTCTGTCCGTCCCTACGCGGGGAGCTGGGGGGGGGGGTATTAACCATTGGGACCATGCACCAGGGGCGGGGGGAACCCTCCGTCCCCGGCAGATTTTCAGTTCAGACGAGGGGGGGGGTTCCTAAAAGAGCAGCTCCGGGGATGGTTTGGGGGGGCGGGCTCTGGCCTGGGCTATGGGGGGGGCGGGGGGGCAGGCTAGATGGCCACAGGGGTCCCTGCTGGCCGCGGATCGGGGAATGACTGAAATCAGGCGAATAGAGACCAGCCCAGCTGGTCCAGGCGGGTGAATGGAGCAAGAGGGCTACTGTAGAACGGGTATGGCAGAAGTGCCAGGACTCCTGGGTTCTCTCCCCGGCTCTGGGAGGGGAGTGGGGTCTAGTGGTTACAGCAGCGGGGCTGGGAGCCAGGACTCCTGGGTTCTCTCCCCGGCTCTGAGAGGGGAGTGGGGTCTAGTGGTTAGAGCAGCGAGGCTGGGAGCCAGGACTCCTGGGTTCTTCCCCTGGTTCTGGGTGGGGAGTGGGGTCTAGTGGTCAGAGCAGGGGGCCTGGGAGCCAGGACTCCTGGGTTCTCTCCCCAGCACTGGGAGGGGAGTGGGGTCTAGTGGTTAGAGGGGAAGGGCTGGGAGCCAGGACGCCAGGGTTCTCCCCCTGGTTCTGGGAGGGGAGTGAGGCTCTGGGTTCCATTGGGGACCCTCTTTGGCTGGACAGTGGGGCAGGTCTCTGGGTTCTCTCTTGGCTGCCGGGAGGCTCTCCCCGTCTCTGGCACTGGGCTGTCCCTGCGGTGTGACCGACTCCCTGCAATCTCTGTCAAATCAAGGCTTGGACTTACCAGCCCCCAGCTCGTGGTGGGGAAGGGGGACGCCATGGGCCAGGGAGCTGTGGTTGGAGAGAGACCAGGGCTTGTTCCTCTCGCGCTGTCTGCAAGCCTGGGGCTGGGGCTCTGTGGGCTGTGCGGAAGGTAGGAAATTGGGTAAAGCTGGGGCACTGGCAGGAAACGATTAGCTGCACCCCTTCTGGGGGGAGCGTGGTCCCCGCCCCAGGAGAGCAGAGCAAGGCCGGGCTGGGAGCGGGAGATCTCAGGTGCAGAGGACGGGGGTGGGTGGGCTCGGGGTGGGCAGTCCCATGCTGGGGTCTCCTGGAGGGGGCTGGGTGGGGGCAGGGGTCACGGGGCCCTGGGGGTCTCACTACGTCCTCCGCAGGGGTAGAGGTCTCTGACGGACGGGGAACCAGGATAGCGACATGCGGCCTCTAGGGGCTGGTGTACAGGGCGGATAACAGCCACACTAGCGCTGCCGGCAAATGGAGCTGCTCCTCAGAGGGAATAATGGCTATACCGGTGCAGCTGGTTTGGGGGCAGGGATGGTCTCCTGCAATGTGCAGCGCCTGGCGCAGTGAGGCCCCGATCCTGAGCAGGGGCCCGACTGCAACACAAGTGCCCCCGGACGGCGATGGCTGGGTCTGGCAGCGCCTTGTGGCCCTGGCCTGGAGTTTCCTTGACGAAGCTTCTTAATTGATGCTGCGTCGTTGTGTCTCTCTGGCGTCGCGTAGCGCTGGGGGCTAGCGGCTGAGGCGCCCGGGACTCCGGACTCCTGGGTTCTGTTCCTGGCTCTACTGCAGACTTCCTGCGAGAAACCGGCCATGTTACTTCCATGCCCCGCCTCGGTTTCCCCATCTGTACAAGCAGCTCACGATGTATATTTCGCCGTAAGGTGCCACCTAGAGATCTGCTCTGAGCTCTGGGCCCTGATGTGCCAGGTGCTGCAGAGACAATCCCTGCCCAGGGAGCGCCCAGTCTACATAGGCAAAGGCTGGAAGGGGAAACCGAGGCAGCAAGAGGGGAAGAGACTTGGCCAGGGTCACACAATAGGTCGGTGGTAGAGGTGGGGAGAGAACCCAGGAGTCCTGGCTCCCACCCCGCCCCGTTCTAACCACTAGACCCCACTTCCCTCCCAGAGCCAAGGAGAGAACCCAGGAGTCCTGGCTCCCAGCCCTATGTCCTTGCTCACTAGAGCACGTTGCTTGTCTAGCTAGATTTCCCATCCGCCCTTTCTTACCCATAAAGCCGGGGATCCTCCTGGCCTCTGGCTGCCGGGATGGGCCTCGGCCTTTGAACAGCCAGGCGTTAACCCCTTGGGTGCTGCAGCCTCAGCAGCAGGTGCTTCTTGTGCAGCAAGATAATTATCTGACCATGTTCTCGAGCATCTCGATCTGGGGTTTGACTTTCATCACCGTGTTTCCTGTTTTTCAGGAGTCCCCGTCTGCTGGAGAGCGTCCAGGAGCTCACGCCCCCACCCCGAGATTGAGGGCTGGGGGCCCGTCAGGGGCAAACACTGATGGGGAGCAGAATTGGGGCCAGACTCCAGCTGGGGTCAATCGGCTGTAGCTCCATTGGAGCCAATGAGGCCAGATCCCAGCTGGGATCATAGAGTCAGAGAAGATCAGGGTTGGAAGGGACCTCGGGAGGTTCTAGTCCAACCCCCTGCTCCAAGCAGGACCAACCCCAACTAGATCATCCCAGCCAGGGCTTTGTCAAGCTGGGCCTTAAAAACCTCTAAGGAAGGAGATTCCACCACCTCCCTAGGTAACCCATTCCAGTGCTTCACCACCCTCCTAGTGAAAAAGTGTTTCCTAATATCCAACCTAGACCTCCCCCTCTGCAACTTGAGACCATTACTCCTTGTTCTGTCATCTTCTACCACTGAGAACAGTCTAGATCCAGCCTCTTTGGAACCCCCTTTCAGGTAGTTGAAAGCAGCTATCAAATCCCCCCTCACTCTTCTCTTCTGCAGGCTAAACAATCCCAGTTCCCTCAGCCTCTCCTCATAAGTCATGTGCTCCAGCCCCTAATCATTTTTGTTGCCCTCCGTTGGACTCTCTCCAATGTGTCCACATCCAGTAGCGTAGCCAGGACGGGAGACAGCGGCCGCTCCCCCTGTGAGCCGAAGCGGCGCTTTAAAAAGGAAGTGGCGCCTTTTTTTAGCAGAGGGGAGGCGTCTTTTTATAGCTCCGCTCCCCCTGTGCTCTGGACCTGGCTACGCGGCTGTCCACATCCTTTCTGTAGTGGGGGGCCCAAAACTGGACACAGTACTCCGGGTGTGGCCTCACCAGTGCTGAATAGAGGGGAATGATCCCGTCCCTCAATCTGCTGGCAATGCCCCTACTTATACAGCCCAAAATGCCGTTAGCCTTCTTGGCAAGAAGGGCACATGCTGACTCATATTCAGCTTCTCGTCCCCTGTAACCCCTAGGGCCTTTTCTGCAGAACTGCTGCCCAGCTGCTCGGTCCCTAGTCTGTAGCAGTGCATGGGATTCTTCCGTCCTAAGTGCAGGACTCGGCACTTGTCCTTGGTGAACCTCATCAGATTTCTTTTGGCCCAATCCTCTAATTTGTCTAGGTCCCTCTGTATCCTATTCCCACCCTCCAGCGTATCTACCTCTCCCCACAGCTTAGTGTCATCCGCCAACTTGCTGAGGGTGCAGTCCATCCCATCCTCCAGATCATGAATGAAGATGTCAACCGGCCGGAGCTCCTTTGGAGTCAATGGGGCCAGATCCCCAGCTGGGGTCAATCGGCTGCAGCAGCACTGAATTTACATCAATTGGGGATCTGGCCCGAACGACTTTAAAGCTGTATGTAGAGGGGGAGCCCAGGGCTCGGCTAGCAGGGTAGCTGTGGGTCAGGATTATGGGGCACCGGCAGAGCTGGGGTGCGAGGGGAGCCAGGGCTCTGCCTAGGGGCAGGCTGAAGCCCCTGTTGCCCTGGCCTAGCTGCAAAGAGCTCCCTGGGGCGGGGACCTGAAATCTGTCGATCAGTTCCTATCTCGCATGCCTCGCTCCGGAGAACCAGCCTCTGATACTCTGCGTGGTGGGAGGTTTCTCAGTCGCTCGCGGTGATCGGGAGATACCGAGCTGCAGAGCCGACGAGGCTGATCCTGCCGATAGCCACGGCTTCCTTTCTCAGGCCTTTGCTGGGGCCTCAGGGCGCCGGGTCTGACCCGCCCCCTCGGGGCCGGCGGCGCTGACGCCGCCAATTTCAGCTCGCGGGCCGGTGTCCGCGGAGCTGCTGCCTTGCGGCCCGGCAAGCACCTGTGCCCGGTGTGCGGGCAGCCTGGCCCGGAGGTGGGGCAAATCGGGGCCAGGTGGGGTGATGTTTCGGGGCAGTGGCTAGAGTCCTGGTCTGCCCATCACCGTGGCCTCTGGGGACCTTGCAGTTTTTAACACATTGATCCTAGTCACCCTCCCTGCCCCCTGGTGGGGGAGGGCAGGGCTGTTATCCCCAAATTGGTGGAGGGGAAACTGAGGCACAGAGCGCTCTTGCCTGAGGGACTGCAGAGTGAGGGTGGGAACCCAGGTGTGTCGGGTCCCAGGCTGCCCCAGTCCTTCCTCTCGGCTGGATTTGGGCCCTGATTTGAGCTGCATCGGGGCTCCGTTAGGGGATGATCCCAAGGGGCCATTCCAGCCTAGGAACTGTTGAAGGTCTTGAGGTAAAGGGGCTGGGTTGGGAGTCTGGACACCTGGGTTCAATTCCTCACCCTGACATTGACTCTCTGGGTGACCTTGTTTCAGGTCTGCTCCGTGCCTCAGTTTCCCATCTGTAAAGTTGGGGATAATCATCATGTAGTATGTGCTTCAGGGCAGGGAGTGTGTTTGGCCTGATGGGGGTGCCGAGCCCGATCTAGGGGGTTTCATGCAGTGCCCGGTGTGATGGGGGCCCAGATCAGAAGTGACGCCCCCTAGAGGGGAAAGTCCCCATGTTCTGTTTCCCACCCAGCTGGGGATCTGGCCCCACTGATGCTAAAAGAAACATTTTCCTTAAATGGAGCAGGGCGGGGACGTTGACAGCCACTGACCCAGACAAAAAATCGGACCCCCCAAAGAAACAGAGGTAGACCCCCTTTAAACACACCTACAATCCTTTTATTAATGAGCCTTGAAACCCTTCCCTGGGAATTCCTGGCCCCCTTCCCCCTTCCCGCGAGTTGAGTCTCTGAAACTATTTACATTGGGAAGGGCAGCTGCAGCCACGCCGGCTGGGAGAACAATTCCGGGACGCCTCACCCGCAGGCTCCAGGGCATGTGCTGAGCTGAGCGGTCAGGAAGGGGAATATTGCACAGTGAGGGGGCGTAATGGGGCCAGAGGTTTTCGGGAGCAGGGACACCAGGCTGGATGGGCCCGTGGGGCTGATCCGGGATAGTCCCTATCGCCCCCGTGGGGGCCGTGAGGAACTCATTGACCTCTCCGCTCTCCTAGCACCATCCCATCCTTCGCTGAGCTGTGCCGCCGGGGCTGGTGGAAGGGTGGGAAGCTGCGCTGGGATCCCATTCTTGGGGCTAAATACCCAGCGGGCAAGATAGGGGGGAACTGCCCAAGCCCACCAAGCCATGAGGATGCCACACTCAGTGCCCTTTCCTTCCCATTGTTGTGCCCTGGCCACCGCATCTACGACCCGTGTGCCGGCGGCCATCTTGTGGCACCATCTTCCACAACTGCCTTGTGTGTATGTGTGGTGTGTGTCTGTGTCTGTGGAGGGGGCATAGACTGTGGGTCCCAATGCTGAGGCCTAGCAGGCTGTCAGAAGCCTGAGTTGCCTTTGGCGCCATGGCAACAGGACACACCACCCTGTTGGCTGGAGACAAAATGGCTGACCCAGAATAATGGCAAGATGGCTACTGCCTGTAGTCCTGTATTTGATTTGGAGCAGCCTTGGGACTTTGCCCCGGGGGAATGAAGACCAAGCAGTGGCCAGCTTCCCTAGACAGATGTCAACTGGTGTTGCATAAAGACACAAGATGGCTGCCCGGCGTTGGCGGATAACACAAAAGCTCGAAGGTGCATTGGCGTGGCAAAACACGGGCCTGGGCGAGGTGAAGGCAGGATAGGATCCGCTCAAGTGAACACAAAATGGTGGCCGTCACAGCCCTCCCCAGACTGGGGTCAAACTAGGCCATGTAGAAACAAGATGGCCGCCGTGCGCAGGCTGAAGAGAAGCCTGCATTTGCTGCGCCGCTATAAGAATGTGGCCTGTGCTATGGGAAGGCAACACGTGGGACTTTGTTCTCGAGGGCAGGGATAGTTTGGCTCTTCCCTCTCTGTGTTGTTTCCCCCCCACTTAACAAACAAGATGGCCACTGCAAATAGGCAAAACTAGGCCACGTGCAACCAAGATGGCTGCTGCGGGGAGGCCGAAGGGAAGGCCGGGTGTCGCGAGGACGGGTCTCTGCCGCATGGAGATGCAACCTGCAGACTTAGCCCCGCCTGGCGGCGCCAACCGGGCCGACCCGGCCTGACATCAAGAGCTGCTGCTCAACTAAGAAGATGGCTGCCGTGCACAGGCCGAAGCCTGGCTGGAGTTGAAGAAGTCATGGGGAGGCTGGCCAGCGGAGCGGGGATGGGGGGAATGGGGGGAGGGAATGGGTGGGGGGGCGTCTCGTGCCGTTTCCCCTCCCCGGTGCCCCCTTCACAGGAGCAAGGCGGACCCGAGCAAGACCAGCCAGGCCGAGGCGCTCAGCCCCGCCGCGCCCCCCTTCCCGCTGCCGCCCGGCAGCTTGACGCCCGGGTTGTTGCGCCGCTCGCCCTCCACGGTGACGTGGCGGTCGTCCCGGATGTGGTCCTCGTGGTCTTCATGGTCCTCGTGGACCGGCGGCCGTGGTGTGGCGGCGGCGGTGACCGTGGCGTTGGCCCTGGTGGCCGCCGTGGCGTTGGTGGCCGTGGCGTTGGCCGTGGCGTTGGTGGCCGTGGCGTTGGCCGTGGCGTTGGTGGCCGTGGCGTTGGCCCCGTGGCCGGGCATGACCTCCAGCGGGGGGATTTTGTGGGCGAAGAAGGTCTTGTTGGCCAGGTCCCGGTTGCAGAGGGGGCCGGAGCAGCAGGAGCCCACCAGGCTGACGGCCGCGCTGCCCTTCATCTCCTTGGTGCAGTCCTTGTCCTGCACGCAGCCCTTGATGGGGCGGCTCAGCGAGACGTTGCCTGGGGGAGACGGGACGGGGGAGAGTCAGTGGGGGGCTGCGGCGGTGGGGGGTGCTGTACTGCAGGGAGCCCCTCCCCTGGCTGTCAGTGCTGGCCCCGATGCACCACTAGGGGGCGCTGTGCTATAGGGAGTGGGGGGGCCCCTCCCCTGGCTGTCAGCGCTGGCCCCGATGCACCACTAGGGGGCGCTGTGCTATAGGGAGTGGGGGGCCCCTCTCCTGGCCGTCGGTGCTGGCCCCAATGCACCACCAGGGGGCGCTGTGCTATAGGGAATGGGGGGGCCCCTCCCCTGGCTGTCAGCGCTGGCCCCGATGCACCACTAGGGGGCGCTGTGCTATAGGGAGTGGGGGGCCCCCCCCGGCTGTCAGCGCTGGCCCCGATGCACCACTAGGGGGCGCTGTGCTATAGGGAGTGGGGGGGCCCCCCCCGGCTGTCAGCGCTGGCCCCGATGCACCACTAGGGGGCGCTGTGCTATAGGGAATGGGGGGCCCCTCCCCTGGCTGTCAGCGCTGGCCCCGATGCACCACTAGGGGGCGCTGTGCTATAGGGAATGGGGGGCCCCTCTCCTGGCCGTCGGTGCTGGCCCCGATGCACCACCAGGGGGGGCTGTGCTATAGGGAATGGGGGGGCCCTCCCCTGGCTGTCAGCGCTGGCCCCGATGCACCGCTAGAGGGCGCTGTGCTATAGGGAATGGGGGGCCCCTCCCCTGGCTGTCAGCGCTGGCCCCGATGCACCACTAGGGGGCGCTGTGCTATAGGGAATGGGGGGCCCCTCCCCTGGCTGTCAGCGCTGGCCCCGATGCACCACTAGGGGGCGCTGTGCTATAGGGAGTGGGGGGGCCCCTCCCCTGGCTGTCAGCGCTGGCCCCGATGCACCACTAGGGGATGCTGTGCTATAGGGAGTGGGGGGGCCCGATGCACCACTAGGGGGCGCTGTGCTATAGGGAGTGGGGGGGCCCCTCCCCTGGCTGTCAGCGCTGGCCCCGATGCACCACTAGGGGGCGCTGTGCTATAGGGTGTGGGGGGCCCCTCCCCTGGCTGTCAGCGCTGGCCCCGATGCACCACTAGGGGGCGCTGTGCTATAGGGAGTGGGGGGCCCCCCCCTGGCTGTCAGCGCTGGCCCCGATGCACCGCTAGGGGGGGCTGTGCTATAGGGAGTGGGGAACCCCTCCCCTGGCTGTCAGCGCTGGCCCCGATGCACCACTAGGGGGCGCTGTGCTGTAGGGAATGGGGGGGCCCCGATGCACCGCTAGAGGGCGCTGTGCTGTGTGAACAGGGTGGGGGCCCTCCCCGAGCCGTTGGTGCTGACCCCAATGTGCCACTAGGGGGCTCTGTGCTGTAGGGAGTGGGGGGCCCCGATGCACCGTTAGGGGGGGCTTTGCTGCAGCAGAGGCTGCCTTTCTGGGAGTGGGGGGGGAATCAAAGACCTGCCAGGCCCTTGGCCCCCCGTCGGGGCGCGAACCCCGGTGTCCGGCCAGCCCGTTCTCATGGTGATGACACCCGGCTCCCCTGAACCTCCCTGGCTTCCCGCCCGGAACGGCTCCCTGCGGTGGCCAAAGAGCTGCCGCGCCTCGCCCCAGAGGGGGCTGCCTCCTAGTGCCCCGCCCGGGCCTCACCGACTTTCATGGTGACGTTGCCGTGGAAGCAGCCCTGGTACCGGTCGTAGCACTTCACCACCGTGGCGTTGCCGGGGGAGCAGCCCTCGTTGCCGTGGCAGCTGTAGCACTCCAGCCCGTTGGGCACCCGGGCGCTGTCGTTACCTGGCGACCAGACAAAGGGGGGGGCAGTTAGAGAGGAGGAGGTGGGGGGCTGGCCCCTCCCCGCACCCTCCCCCCCCGGGTGGGGCACTTACCCATCGGCTGCAGCGCCATGGCCTGGATGTCCAGCCGGGAGTTGCAGCGGCTGCTGTTGCAATTGTGCAGCTGGGAGAAGGCGAAGATGCCGTGCAGGTCCACGCCCTTGTCGTTGGTGCCCGGTATGCCCAGGCCGCAGCCCTTCTCGCCCACCAGGAACTGCCCATGGCCTGGGGAGACAGCCAGGGGGTGAGCGAGCCGGGAGAGAACCCAGGCGTGCTGGCTCCCAGCTTCCCCCTCCCAGACCTGGAGACGGAACCCAGCCCCTCCTGCTCTAACCCACTAGACCCCTCTCCCCTCCCAGAGCCAGGGAGAGAACCCAGGAGTCCTGGCTCCCAGGGCCCCCGCTCTAACCCACTAGACCTCACTCCCCTCCCAGAGCCAGGGAGAGAACCCAGGAGTCCTGGCTCCCAGGCCCCCCGCTCTAACCCACTAGACCCCTCTCCCCTCCCAGAGCCAGGGAGAGAACCCAGGAGTCCTGGCTCCCAGGCCCCCCGCTCTAACCCACTAGACCCCTCTCCCCTCCCAGAGCCAGGGAGAGAACCCAGGAGTCCTGGCTCCCAGCCCCCGCTGCTCTAACCCACCAGATCCTACAACCCCTCCCAGAGCTGGGGAGAGAACCCAGGAGTCCGGGCCTGCTCCAACCACTAGACCCCAGTCGCCTCCCAGAGTCAGGGAGAGAACCCAAGAGTCCTGGCTCCCAGGCCCCCCACTCTAACCCACTAGACCCCACTCCCCTCCCAGAGCCAGGAAGAGAACCCAGGAGTCCTGCCTCTCAGCACTCGCCCCGAGGGCCCACTCACTCCATTTCACGGCTGCCACGGTTTCCGTGCACACGTGGGTGTTGGTGGGACACGAGATCATTTTCATCTTCTCCGGGCTGCAGCCGCCGTCGCTGCGCTCGACACAGCTGTGGCACTCCAGGGCCGTGGCTCCTGGGGGGGGAGGGGGGGGGAAGGAATCCCTGTGAAACCCGGTGTGGCTGGCTGGGACCCCTCATCTCTCAAAGGCGGCTGACGTTTCTGAGTTTTCCCAGGTAATTTTGCACTGCCGTTTGCACGGCTCCCTCTCCTCCTTGCACGGGTTCTCCCCTGCTTTTCCACACAGATTTGCACCCTTCCCTCGCCACTTTTGCACTTTTCCTTGTAAATTTGCACGTTACTCTGCAGAACTCTGTCTGTACAATGTTCACCTTTCCCTTGTAATGTTGCATGTCACATTACGTGGGGATGTGACAATCAACATGCCACATTACATGGGACCACGTGAAAGTGAATATGCAAATTTGCAAGGAAAGGTGAAAATTAGCATGTCACATTACATAGCAACATGACAATTGACATGCTAATTTTCACCTTTCCCTTGCAACTTTGCCTGTTCATTTTTATGTTGACAAGTATTCCTTTCCTTTTTGCTGACACAGACTAACACGGCTACTACTCTGAAACCATGTAATTTTGTGTGTCAATTTTCACGTCATCTTACATGACAATTTGCACCTTTCCCGCAGAACTTGGCATGTCAATTTGGACCCTTTCTGGGGTAACACGTTTCCCCGTGTGATTTTACATGTCAATTGTCCCCTTCCCCCTCCTCGTGGATTGTTCCCCAAACCCCCCGCTTCACAAACATGCAAGTGGGTCTGCCCGTGTTTTACGCCCCTGTGCATCCTCAGAGAAATTCGGTGGCACGTTTCCTCTCCCCTTTTGCACCAGTTTTAATGCACTAGTAGTGCGCTCACTTTCCCTCCTCTCTGGACACCCCCCCCCCCGCTCTGTAAATTTGGCCTGCCTCCCCACCCTCGCTGCGTTATTTCCACCGTCCATTTGCAGCGATTTGCCGCCTTTCCCCTCCTCTTCGCCCCGGTTTCTCCAGGCGTTAAGAACAGAAGAAAGGCCGTACTGGGTCAGACCAAAGATCCATCCAGCCCAGTGTCCTGTCCACCGACAGTGGCCAATGCCAGGTGCCCCGGAGTGAGTGGTCCTAACAGGTAATGATCAAGTGATCTCTCTGCTGCCATCCATCACTCCCCTCTGACAAACAGAGGCTAAGGACACCATTCCTTACCCATCCTGGCTAACAGCCATTCATGGACTTAACCTCCATGAATTTATCCAGTTCTCTTTTAAACCCTGTTCTAGTCCTAGCCTTCCCACGGACACTCGCACGCCGGCTTTCCTCTTCGCACCATTTGCCTGGGAATTTGCACTTGCATTTGCACTTCTGTTGTGCACCGTTTCTCACGAACACTTGCACGGGCGACAGACCTCCCTCTTCGCCCCCCCTCCTCCCGTGGGTGGCTGTGTCAGCTCCAGGATGGGGGTGACCCCACCCCGGGGTGAGGCTGGCGTCCCTGGGAGGAGCCCTCCCCGTTGGCACGGTGCCCCAGACCCATTCCAGGTGGAGCGACCTGTCCCAGCATGCTCGGCACCTCTGCCCCCCCCATCCCATGGCACTAACGGCTCCCCCCTCCCATTCCAGCATGGAGAACAGAGTCAATAGGGAGCCCCCAGAACTGGGGAAGGGGGGGTCAGTGAACCGGGGGGTCCCCTTTCCAGCAGATCCTAGAGGGGAAAGGCCCCATGCCCCATTCTCCGCCCCCCTGAGCCAGCCAGCCCACCACTATGGGACTGGATGGGAGCCGGCACCCCCTAGAGGGGACAGGCCCCGGGCCCCATTCCCCACCCAGCCAGCCCCCCACCCTGCCCTAACTCAGAATTTCTCTCTCTCCAAGGAGCAGGGTTTCCCCGCCAGATGCAGCTGAGATGAAACCCCCCCATCAATCTGCCCCGGGCCGGATCGTCCCCTCTGGAGCGGTGCCCCGGTGCGCTCCCCGGCCCCGTACCTCGGAGGAGCAGCGTGGCCGCCAGCAGGAGAAGGGGGCCGGCTCTCGGGGGGCGGGGGGCTCCCATGGCTGCGTCTGCCTGGACCACGCGGCTTCTCTCGGCTCCCGGCGGCTTCCACGCGATTTCGGCTGCCAGCGCCAAGCTAAGACGGTAAATAAGAGGAGGCAGATGGGGCGGGGCCCCCCCTTGCGCGTCCCGCCCGCCCTGGCCTTGGTGCGGGGCCCCAGGCCGGTGATTATTCACGTTCCCGCCCCAGCGCCAAGCCCCGGCGCGTCGGTCCCAGGGCGGTGGCTCTCCCAGGAACCGGCCCAGCTGGTCGGGGGAGCTTCGACGCTGGGGGCGCAGCGCAGGGGGGAGCAGGAGCCCGGTGCGGGGTGAGTGCCCCCAACCAGCTCCCCGTGGCACGGCACCCGGGGCCCAGGCCCCTGTCCCGCTCCCCACAGCACGGCGCTCCCTGCCGAGCCCCTCCCCTCTGACCCTCCCACCCCACGGCGACCCCTGCGAGCCCCCCACCTCCCCTCTGAACCCCCCACCCCACAGAGACCCCTGAGAGCCCCCTGCCCCGCTCCCCACAGCCCAGCACACCCTGCTGACTCCCCCACCTCCCCTCTGAACCTCCCACCCCACGGCGACCCCTGCGAGCCCCCCACCCTGCTCCCCACAGCCCAGCGCCCCCCAGCGAGTCCCCCACCTCCCCTCTGAACCCCCCACCCCACGGCGACCCCTGTGAGCCCCCCACCCTGCTCCCCACAGCCCAGCACCCCCTGCCGACTCCCCTCTGAACCTCCCACCCCACAGAGACCCCTGCGAGACCCCTGCGCCGCTCACCACAGTCCAGCACCCCCTGCCGACTCCCCCACCTCCCCTCTGAACCCCCCACCCCACAGAGACCCCTGAGAGCCCCCTGCCCCGCTCCCCACAGCCCAGCACACCCTGCTGACTCCCCCACCTCCCCTCTGAACCTCCCACCCCACGGCGACCCCTGCGAGCCCCCCACCCTGCTCCCCACAGCCCAGCGCCCCCCAGCGAGTCCCCCACCTCCCCTCTGAACCCCCCACCCCACGGCAACCCCTGTGAGCCCCCCACCCTGCTCCCCACAGCCCAGCACCCCCTGCTGACTCCCCTCTGAACCTCCCACCCCACAGAGACCCCTGCGAGACCCCTGCGCCGCTCACCACAGTCCAGCACCCCCTGCCGACTCCCCCACCTCCCCTCTGAACCTCCCACCCCACGGCGACCCCTGCGAGCCCCCCACCCTGCTCCTCACAGCCCAGCACCCCCCAGCGAGTGCCTCTGGCTGAGGCCCCTGCCTCCCTTCTGAGCACCCCTGTCCTGCTCCCCCACAGCACGGTGCCCCCGGCCGTGTCCTGTCTACCCCATGGCAGCCCCGGTGAGCCCCCTAGCATCACACGGGGGCCAGGACGGGGTCAGCAGGTCACATTGACTTATGGAGTCACCCCAGCCCGCCCCCGTGCCCCATATCACTGCCCCAGGGCACTGAGGTCAGCGCTGACTCAGCTCCTGGCATGAGCTGGCACCGAGGCCCAGCCTCAGCCCTGGCCCGGAGGAGTCACCAATATGGGGGCTCGTCTGTGTGGCAACCATCCCCCTAGACACCAGGTAGAGTGGTTAGAGCAGGGGGCTGGGAGTCAGGACTCCTGGGTTCTCTCCCCAGCTCTGGGAGGGGAGTGGGGGTGTAGCGGTTAGAGCAGGGGGTTGGGAGCCAGGACTCCCAGGTTCTCTCTCTGGGAGGGGAGGGGAGTGGGGTGTAGTGGTTAGAGCAGGGGGCTGGGAGCCAGGACTCCTGGGTTCTCTCCCCGGCTCTGGGAGGGGAGTGGGGTGTAGCGGTTAGAGCAGGGGGTTGGGAGCCAGGACTCCCGGTTCTCTCTCTGGGAGGGAGTGGGGTGTAGCGGTTAGAGCAGGGGGCTGGGAGCCAGGACTCCTGGGTTCTCTCCCGGCTCTGGGAGGGGAGTGGGGTCTAGTGGTTAGAGCAGGGGCTGGGAGCTGGGTTTCTCCCCGAGCAGCGTTGTGCTTTAATGGGGAGGTGGTGGGGGTACCAGTGTGTGTGTGGGGGTGCTGTGTGTGTTGTTGGTGGCTCTGCCCCCCTGCAGTGCAGCCCCCCCCCCCCGGGACCCCGATCCCAGCCTGGGGGGACCCCGAGGCTGCTCAGGCACTGCAGAGAGTAGCTGAGGGAGGGGTGGAACAGGCCCGACGTCCAGGAAATTGGGGTGCAGCTGGGAACAGACCCCCGAGTCCAGACACGCAGCTGCCCCTCCCTTGTCTCACCCGCCCCCTGCGCCCCAGGGCGAATCCTGCCCTTCCCCAGAGCCGGCACCAGGCAGCACCTGAGTCACTGGGGCCTGGGGGCCGGGGTGTGGGGAGCACAAGGCTCCCCCTTGTCCCAGGCCTAGGAAACAGGGACACACCCAGGGAAAGACTCACAGGGAGGGGGTGGGGGATGGGACAGGAGGCCCTTCCCCTCTAGGGGGCGCCAGCCCCGATCTGGCTCCAGGGGACCTCAGTGTGGGGATCTGTCTTTGGGGTGCTGGGATCGGGGGAAGGGGCTGGAAGCCAGGACTCCTGGGTTCTCTCCTTGACTCAGTGTGGTGCGGAGTGAGGTCTAGTGGTTAGCGCAGGGGGGCTGGGAGCCAGGACTCCTGGGTTCTCTCCCTGGCTCTAGAGGGGAATGGGGTCTAAAGGTTAGTGCAGGGGTGGCCACTGGCCGGGACTCCTGGGTTCTCTCCCTGGTTCTGGGAGGGGGTGGGGACTAGTGGGTTAGGGGGGGTGGTCAGGACTCCTGGGTTCTCTCCCTGGCTCTGAGAGGGGAGTGGGGTCTGGGGGGGGGGTGGGGGGAGGGTGGCTTGGACCCAGACTCCTGGGTTCTATTCTACCGCCTCCCTCCAGTGCGCTTTGCGTTACGTGCAGAGGGCTGGTTTCCACCAGGGCGCCCCGCCGGGTTCCCCAGGGGCCAGACGTGCCCCGCTGGGATGGCAGTGGCTTTCCCCTAGCCGCTGGCACCAGGCGGCAGGGCCGGCCTTACGGGTGGGCACTGGTGGCGACTGCTGCTCGGGAAGCCCGGGCAGGAAACGGGCACCTGGGCTCACTTTGCCGCCGGCCCTACCCGGAGGACGAGCTCTTCCTCAGCCAGACGGGTCAGAGCAAAGGTCCATCCAGCCCAGTGTCCTGTCTGCTGACAGTGGCCAATGCCAGGTGCCCCCGAGGAATGAACAGAACAGGGAATCACCAAGTGATCCATCCCATCGCCCCTTCCCAGCGTCTGGCAAACAGAGGCTTGGGACACCATCCCTGCCCATCCTGGCTAATAGCCATGGATGGACCGATCCTCCAGGAACTTATCTAGTTCTTTTTTTGAACCCTGTTATAGTCTTGGCCTTCACAACATCCTCTGGCGAGGAGTTCCACAGGTTGACTGTGCGTTGTGGGAAGAAAGACTTCCTTTTCTTTGTTTTGTTCTTGTGTTATGAGAAGGAGTTAATAACACTTCCTTATCTATTTTCTCTACACCAGTCAGGATTTTAATAGCCCTCTATCATATCCCCTTAGCCGTCTCTTTTCAAGCTGAAAAGTCCCAGTCTTATTAATCTCGCCTCAGGCGGCAGCCGTTCCATATCCCTCAGCATTTCTCTTGCCCTTTTCCAATGGCACTAGATCTGTTCTGAGACGGGGTGACCACGTCCCCTTCCCGGGGCTCTCCCTGTGGGGTGGGGGGGCAGTGCCGCGGGACCAGGCGAGGGGGTTGGCGATCACTAGCGAGGAAGGGGCCGTTTCCCCTCAGCCGGCCCTGCCTGGACGGTGCTGGGCTCTTGGGCCAACCTGGCTCGAGGGGCCCGGGGCAGCTGCCGGGGATTCTTTGGGCGTCGGCTCCAGGGCAGCTGAGACTTGGGGGGGGGGGGGCGTCAGGGCTCTTGGTGGCTGCTGAGGCCTTGCAAAGTCAGTGCAGGCCATGTCATGTGGCGTGAGCGCCTCTAGGGGCAAAAGGTGGTCAGTGCTCCAGTCAGTACCCCATTTCTATCCCAGCTCCGGGAGGGGAGTGGGGGAGCAGAGGGGGCTGGAGCCAGGACTCCTGGGTTCTCTCTCCAGCTCTGGCAGGGAGTAGGGTCTTGTGTGCTAGAGCAGGGGAGACTGGGAGCCAGGACTCCTGGGTTCTCTCTCTGCAGCTCTGGGAGTGGAGTGAAGTCTAGTGGGTCAGAGCAGCGGGGGCTGGGAGCCAGGACTCCTGGGTTCTATGTCAGGGAGGGAAGTGGGGGGCTAGTGGGTTAGAGCAGGCGGGTGGGCTGGGACCCAGGACTCCTGGGTTCACTCCCCGGCTCCGGGAGGGGAATGGGGTCTGGTGGGTTAGAGCAGGGGGGGCTGGGAGCCAGGACTCCTGGGTTCTATGTCAGGGAGGGGGAGTGGGGGCTGGTGGGGTCAGAGCAGGAGGAGCTGGGAGCCAGGACGCCTGGGTTCTATGTCAGGAGGGGAGTGGGGGCTGGTGGGTCAGAGCAGGGGGGCTGGGAGCCAGGACTCCTGGGTTCTGTCCTGGCTCGCGTGCGGCTGCCGTGGGATTTCTCGCAGGGGCAGGGGGAGGGCGGGCGGGCAGGGGAGGGGAGGGGAGGGGTGGGGGGAGGGGCGGGACGGGCAGGGGAGGGGTGAGGGGAGGGGTGGGGGGCAGGGGACGGGCAGGCAGGGGAGGGGCGGGCGGGCAGGGGACGGGCAGGGGAGGGGCGGGCAAGGGGAGGGGAGGGGTGGGGGGCAGGGGACGGGCAGGGGGAGGGGCGGGCAGGGGAGGGGTGGGGGGCAGGGGACGGGCAGGGGGAGGGCGGGCAGGGGAGGGGTGGGCAGGGGAGCGGAGGGGAGGGGCGGGCGGGGAGGGGAGGGGAGGGGTGGGGGGCAGGGGGAGGGGCGGGCAGGGGAGGGGAGGGGCGGGGGGCGGGGAGGGGTGTAGGCCGCCTGGGGCTGTGCCAGGCTCCAGCTGCCGGGTTGTTTGTGCCAACGGAAGAGCTGCGGTTGCTCAACGTCCTGTCCTGCGGCTTCCCTGGGGAAGCGGCCGCCGGGAGCCGGGGGCGGAGCTGGGGCGCTGCACACAGAGCAGCCCTTGGACCCGGGAAGGTCGCTGAGCCCAGGCAGGTACCCGGCGGCCCAGATCCCCCGGCCCCGCCCCCGGCCCCGCCCCCAGGGCAGGTACCCGCGGCCCAGATCCCCCCGGCCCCGCCCGGCCCCGCCCCCAGGCAGGTACCCGCGGCCCAGGTCCCCCAGGCCCCGCCCCCAGGCAGGTACCCGCGGCCCAGATCCCCCAGCCCCGCCCCCGGCCCCGCCCCCAGGCAGGTACCCGCGGCCCAGATCCCCCGGCCCCGCCCCCGGCCCCGCCCCCAGGCAGGTACCCGCGGCCCAGATCCCCCGGCCCGCCCCCGGCCCCGCCCCCAGGCAGGTACCCGCGGCCCAGATCCCCCGGCCCCGCCCCCGGCCCGCCCCAGGCAGGTACCCGCGGCCCAGATCCCCCGGCCCCGCCCCCGCCCCGCCCCCAGCAGGTACCCGCTGCCCAGGTCCCCCAGGTCCCCCAGGCCCCGCCCCGCCCCCAGGCAGGTACCCGCTGCCCAGGTCCCCCAGGCCCCGCCCCCGCCCCCAGGCAGGTACCCGCTGCCCAGATCCCCCGGCCCCGCCCCCGGCCCCGCCCCCAGGCAGGTACCCGCTGCCCAGATCCCCCGGCCCCGCCCCCGGCCCCGCCCCCAGGCAGGTACCCGCTGCCCAGATCCCCCAGGCCCCGCCCCGGCCCCGCCCCCAGGCGGGGAGGGCTGGATCGGGCCCGATGCTGGCTAGCGGGAGAAGGGCGCAGGGAAATGCCAGGTGGTGCCGCCTTGCCCCGGGATGGGCTACACCAGGGGCCGGTGCTGAGCCCAGGGCTGGGGGCGGCGCTGGAGGGCCCCGCTGGGCTGCAGGCGCCTCACGGCTCTAGGATCACGGGGCTCAGGCTGGGAGCTTGGCTGGGGAGCCTGGCAGCTCTCGGAGCGAAACCCCTCCCGCCTGGGATCCCCCAGCCTCTAGCCAGACCCCTGCCCCCGCGCTCGCTGCACCCCCATGAACGGCAGTCCTGGGGTCCAGCCGTCATCCACCGCTCCCCCTCCCCTCCTCCTCCCCTCCCCATCCACCCAGCTAGCCCCGTGTACACCATCCTTCCTTCCCTGAGTACACCCGTCTGTCTGTCTGTCTGTCTGTCCCCATCCACCCATCTATCTATCTATCTATCTCCATACACCCCCTCTATCTATCTATCTATCTATCGATCGATCTATCTATCTATCTATCTATCTATCTATCTATCTATCTATCTATCTATCTATCTATCTATCTATCTATCTCCACACCCCCTCTATCTCTCTCTGTCTCTCTGACAGTGGTTCCCACACGACCCTGACACTGTCCCATCCCTGAGGCTGTGCCGCTGTGTGTGCCCAGCTCCAGGTGGCAGGGGTAGGCTCGGGGGTGGAGGAATCCATTCAGCACCAGTGGGAACAAGGAGGAAGCATCACGGGGGACATGTCAGCCCGGGGCAGACCAGGGGCCCATCTAGCCTGGTGTCTGGGCTCCAACAGGGGCCAGCCCCAGTGGTGTTACCTGCACATATTAGGGCACCCCACCTTTTCCCGGTCCGTAGGGCTCCAGGCGAAAAGCGCCTCCCCGTACCCAATGCGTAGGGCTCTGGGTGTAACCACTTCTGTGGGTCTGAGTCTGGCAGCTCTGATCTTCGGGGCTGGGCCCTGGAGTTGGTTCCAAAGAACTT